>JAWPHD010017239.1:0-45673 GCA_037043455.1 Cyrtodaria siliqua | reverse complement strand
GAATAACTTATGATTGCTAACTTCTCATGAACATTGACAGTGGTGTGGCTACAATATTACAGCTGTTGGTGAAAAACTCGGCAGTTGTGTGTCCTAAAATTTGAGATTGGCAGACAAAAATCATAAATGGTCTTTGATTCTAAAAATGAATGTGTGTTTGCCCTTTTCTCTGATCTGTATCTTCATTTTGGCATGTTGTTGTAACCAGTCAAAACCTTTTCTGCTCGCTCACCCACATAGTTTCTCAGAGACCTTAGTTTCCGTCAGGGAATTCCTTTGTATATCATGTTGTAAAGCATAATTATTTATATGTTTTTTATCTGTTTGCAGGATGAGTGGTCAGAGATGCATACAAGTATTGAAGAGGGACTAAAGACTGGCTGGGTACAACCCCAGATAAGCAAGGAGTACACGCTGGATGAAGCACCTTTAGCTCATGATGAGATCATCAACACAGTGGGAACTTTGGGAAAACGAGTTTTTGTATTGTGATAATTTTGCTTATGGTGTATTAGGATTACAATTTTTTCGCCTGCGATAGATAATCAGAGCTTTTATATTTACGTGGACATTGTGATGGGATAGATTCAGTATTGTGGTACTATATAAAGTATATTCTATATCTTGTCATTGAAGTTATGTGATATTGCATATATTATAAATCAAACGAATCATAAGCCAGAAGTTTAGTAAACTCTGTGTACTATATGTATAAGAGGGGGAGGGTGGGGGAGTGGTGGCTTGGCATAGGGGGAGTGGGGGGAAACTTACCAATACATGTCAGCCATAATCCATTTGATACCCAGGCGGAGATTCAAAGATGGCAAAGGGGGGAAAAGACTGTCTTACAACTAAAATTAACCATTGAAATTGTTTATTACAGAATAAATACTGTGCATGTATATGAAAGTCAATGCTCAGATAATATTTAAAGAGACACACTGCAATATTGACATATTCATTACAAAGGAACTTGAAATATCCACATATAGAAGTTAATTTGTATTTTTGAACATCTTACTTTTTTTATAGACAAAACTTCTACTTGTAGGCTTTACACATATAATAAACAGATTTAATAAGTGAGAAATATTTTTTAAATAATCTATTTACTGATTTTCATACATTTTTGATGTATTATATAACTTGTTTAAGAAATTCTATTTAACAGAGAGACCCCTCTTCAAATTTCACTGCCGAGATATAATCTGTGGGACCTATATAACAATCCATCTGCTGTCAAGATATAATCTCAGGAGACTATAACAGTCCATCTATTGTAGAGAATTAATCTGTAGTGCCTATACATGTATAACAGCCCATCTATTGTGAAGACATAATCTGAGTCCATCTATTGTAGAGACATAATCTGTGGGACCTATGACATGTATAACAGTCCATCTATTGTGGAGACATACTTTGTGGGACCTATAACATGTATAACAGTCCATCTATTGTGGAGACATAATCTGAGGGACCTATTACATGTATAACAGTCCATCTATTGTGGAGACATAATCTGTGGGACCTATAACATGTATAACAGTCCATCTATTGTAGAGACATAATCTGTGGGACCTATAACATGTATAACAGTCCATCTATTGTAGAGACATAATCTGTGGGACCTATAACATGTATAACAGTCCATCTATTGTAGAGACATAATCTGTGGGACCTATAACATGTATAACACTCCATCTATTGTGGAGACATAATCTGTGGGACCTATAACATGTATAACAGTCCATCTATTGTGGAGACATAATCTGAGGGACCTATAACATGTATAACAGTCCATCTATTGTGGAGACATAATCTGTGGGACCTATAACATGTATAACAGTCCATCTATTGTGGAGACATAATCTGTGGGACCTATGAAATGTATAACAGTCCATCTATTGTGGAGACATAATCTGTGGGACCTATAACATGTATAACAGTCCATTTATTGTGGAGACATAATCTGTGGGACCTATAACATGTATAACAGTCCATCTATTGTGGAGACATAATCTGTGGGACCTATGACATGTATAACAGTCCATCTATTGTGGAGACATAATCTGTGGGACCTATGACATGTATAACGGTCCATCTATTATGGAGACATAATCTGTGGGACCTATAACATGTATAACAGTCCATCTGTTGTAGAGACATAATCTGTGGGACCTATAACATGTATAACAGTCCATTTATTGTAGAGACATAATCTGTGGGACCTATAACATGTATAACAGTCCATCTATTGTGGAGACATAATCTGAGGGACCTATAACATGTATAACAGTCCATCTATTGTGGAGACATAATCTGTGGGACCTATAACATGTATAACAGTCCATCTATTGTGGAGACATAATCTGTGGGACCTATGAAATGTATAACAGTCCATCTGTTGTGGAGACATAATCTGTGGGACCTATAACATGTATAACAGTCCATTTATTGTGGAGACATAATCTGTGGGACCTATAACATGTATAACAGTCCATCTATTGTGGAGACATAATCTGTGGGACCTATGACATGTATAACAGTCCATCTATTATGGAGACATAATCTGTGGGACCTATAACATGTATAACAGTCCATCTGTTGTAGAGACATAATCTGTGGGACCTATAACATGTATAACAGTCCATCTATTGTAGAGACATAATCTGTGGGACCTATAACATGTATAACAGTCCATCTATTGTGGAGACATAATCTGAGGGACCTATAACATGTATAACAGTCCATCTATTGTGGAGACATAATCTGTGGGACCTATAACATGTATAACAGTCCATCTATTGTGGAGACATAATCTGTGGGACCTATGAAATGTATAACAGTCCATCTATTGTGGAGACATAATCTGTGGGACCTATAACATGTATAACAGTCCATTTATTGTGGAGACATAATCTGTGGGACCTATAACATGTATAACAGTCCATCTATTGTGGAGACATAATCTGTGGGACCTATGACATGTATAACAGTCCATCTATTATGGAGACATAATCTGTGGGACCTATAACATGTATAACAGTCCATCTGTTGTAGAGACATAATCTGTGGGACCTTTAAATTGCTATTATATAAATCATTAATGAGTAGGATCTAGTCAAAAGTGCATTTATCTAAGAGCTCATATATGTATAAAGTGAAATTACCTATCAAAGTTATTTGTCAATAAATGAGGTTGGGTTATAAAATGATGTGTATTGCTTTCAGTCAGGCTTTTGTTCCAGCTCACTCATGTTTTGTCATCCTACATTTTGATTCCAAAATACTTTTATAATATATACTTTTTTTTTATGCCCCCGAAGGGTGGCATATAGTAGTCGCAATGTTCGTCCGTCCGTACAATTGTGTTCGGTCAATAACTCTAGCATTCCTGGACGGATTTTCAAATAACTTTGCACAAGTGCTCACCACAACAAGGCGACATGGTCTCACGCACAAAATACAGGTCCATGACTCCACGGTCAAGGTCACACTTAGAGGACAAAGGTCAAATCGTGGTCAATAACTTTGTTATTCCTGAACTGATTTTCAAATAAATTGGCATAAGTGTTCACCACAACAAGACGACGTTTCGCGCACAAAGTGGCTCCAAGGTCAAGGTCACACTTAGAGGTCAAAGGTCAAATCTTGTCCGGTCAATAACTCCGGCATTGCTGGACGGATTTTCAAATAACTTGGCATAATTAATTATCTGGCACCAGTTGGCAGCTGGGGCCAAACAAATAGCCAACTGTTGTTTGGAACAGGAGAAAGAACCCCCAATGGGAATTCAGTGTTTTTAATTAAATCATCAGTGGGAGAATCGAACACGTGATTTTAATTTACAGTGATCATTTTCATCTCCATTATTGTCGTTTTTTGCTCATAATAATTCCACCATTCCTGTCCAATATATGAATAAAGCTGTTAATCATTCTCCCATTCCTGTCCAATATATGACCTCAGCTGTTAATCATTCCCCCCATTCCTGTCCAATACATGACCTAAGCTGTTAATCATTCCCCCATTCCTGTCCAATATATGACCTAAGCTGTTAATCATTCCCCCATTCCTGTCCAATATATGGCCTAAGCTGTTAATCATTCTCCCATTCCTGTCCAATATATGACCTAAGCTGTTAATCATTCCCCATTCCTGTCCAATATATGACCTAAGATGTTAATCATTCTCCCATACTGTCCAATATATGACCTAAGATGTTAATCATTCTCCCATTCCTGTCCAATATATGACCTAAGCTGTTAATCATTCCCCCCATTCCTGTCCAATATATGAATTAAGCTGTTAATCATTCCCCCATTCCTGTCCAATATATGACCTAAGATGTTAATCATTCCCCCCATTCCTGTCCAATACATGACCTAAGCTGTTAATCATTCCCCCATTCCTGTCCAATATATGAATTAAGCTGTTAATCATTCCCCCATTCCTGTCCAATATATGACCTAAGATGTTAATCATTCCCCCCATTCCTGTCCAATACATGACCTAAGCTGTTAATCATTCCCCCATTCCTGTCCAATATATGACCTAAGATGTTAATCATTCCCCCCATTCCTGTCCAATACATGACCTAAGCTGTTAATCATTCCCCCATTCCTGTCCAATATATGAATTAAGCTGTTAATCATTCCCCCATTCCTGTCCAATATATGACCTAAGATGTTAATCATTCCCCCCATTCCTGTCCAATACATGACCTAAGCTGTTAATCATTCCCCCATTCCTGTCCAATATATGACCTAAGCTGTTAATCATTCCCCCATTCCTGTCCAATATATGACCTAAGCTGTTAATCATTCCCCCATTCCTGTCCAATACATGACCTAAGCTGTTAATCATTCCCCCCATTCCTGTCCAATACATGACCTAAGCTGTTAATCATTCCCCCATTCCTGTCCAATATATGACCTAAGCTGTCAATCATTCTCCCATTCCTGTCCAATATATTACCTCAGCTGTTAATCATTCTCCCATTCCTGTCCAATACATGACCTAAGCTGTTAATCATTCCCCCATTCCTGTCCAATATATGACCTAATCTGTTAATCATTCCCCCATTCCTGTCCAATATATGACCTAAGATGTTAATCATTCCCCCATTCCTGTCCAATATATGACCTAATCTGTTAATCATTCTCCCATTCCTGTCCAATATATGACCTAAGCTGTTAATCATTCCCCCATTCCTGTCCAATATATGACCTAATCTGTTAATCATTCCCCCCATTCCTGTCCAATATATGACCTAATCTGTTAATCATTCCCCCATTCCTGTCCAATATATGACCTAAGCTGTTAATCATTCCCCCATTCCTGTCCAATATATGACCTAAGCTGTCAATCATTCTCCCATTCCTGTCCAATATATTACCTCAGCTGTTAATCAATCTCCCATTCCTGTCCAATATATGACCTAATCTGTTAATCATTCCCCCATTCCTGTCCAATATATGACCTAAGCTGTTAATCATTCCCCCATTCCTGTCCAATATATGACCTAATCTGTTAATCATTCCCCCCATTCCTGTCCAATATATGACCTAATCTGTTAATCATTCCCCCATTCCTGTCCAATATATGACCTAAGCTGTTAATCATTCCCCCATTCCTGTCCAATGTATGACCTAAGCTGTTAATCATTCCCCCATTCCTGTCCAATATATGACCTAAGCTGTTAATCATTCCCCCATTCCTGTCCAATATATGGCCTAAGCTTTAATCATTCTCCCATTCCTGTCCAATATATGACCTAATCTGTTAATCATTCCCCCATTCCTGTCCAATATATGACCTAAGCTGTTAATCATTCTCCCATTCCTGTCCAATATATGGCCTAAGCTTTAATCATTCTCCCATTCCTGTCCAATATATGACCTAATCTGTTAATTATTCCCCCATTCCTGTCCAATATATGACCAAAGCTGTTATTCATGCCCCCATTTCTGTCCAATATATGACCTAAGCTGTTAATCCCCATTCCTGTCCAATATATGACCTAAGCTGTTTATGACCTAAGCTGTTAAAGGCTGTAAAGCACCATGCATTCATAATTACTTACCCATTGAGTTATTTTAAACAACAATATCACCAATAAGTAAATGCCCCCGACCATTTTGGCTCATTTGACCTTTGGCCTCCAACTGAGACCTTGACCTTTAAGGTACGAAACCGATAATTGCACATGACACACCTTCTCATTGTGGTTAACATCTGCGTGAAGTTTCCTGGAAATCCTTCGACGTGCTAATTTTAATGCTAGAATTGCCATTTTTAGCTTTAATGAAGTGAAGTGTCTGTTACCATTGTTTTTACTGTGTACAGAAAAATAAACACCTTTGGATTTAATTTGCATGATATTTCTGTAAACACTTACAGTGATGTTACATATATTCTTCAGTCAGGTCAGTGAAGCTGGGCCGATTCTGAATTAATTCGGTGGCCATTCATACTAAAATAAGATTTTGATGTCAACTTTGTTTTAATCTCTGAATATGGACACGAATATAAACTTAACTTTGTTTTAATATCTGAATATTGAAGAGAAATTGGCAGAGTGTACTGTAGATTTTGTATTGGTCATTTAGCACAGTCATAGTAATAGTTCCTATTGACTGTATCGCTGCGCCATGTAACAAGGTAACCAGTATTATGAGTAGTACTGGGGCCGGTTGGGCGTCACAACTGCACATAGTAATAGTTCCTATTGACTGTATGGCTGCGCCATGTAACAAGGTAACCAGTATTATGAGTAGTACTGGGGCCTGTTGGGCGTCATGACTGCACATAGTTATAGTTCCTATTGACTGTATCGCTGTGCCATGTAACAAAGTAACCAGTATTATGAGTAGTACTGGGGCCAGTAATCAGTATTATGCATATAAACTATCCATATAAAATTGATTTTTGATAATCCGTATTAAAGCTTGTTGCCTCCAGAGAGAACAGTTTTTAGCCTTTACCTATATATATATATTTTGCTTAGTTTCATTTCACTCATTTCCCAACATATTGATCTGCAGTGTTTTGCCATATGCGTGGTGAGTGTCATATTTTGGAAAACATTATGTTTATATATGAATACATTCGTTTATATGCATTTTGAGTGTTTTATTTTATACAATATAATGTGAGTAGTCGAAGAAAAGTACAGACCCTTTCTGGAGGCAAGTCACTTTAATATATTGTTGATTTGCTAGTCATATTTGATGCTTTTTAGACGCTTCTGGAGGGTATCATCTTCCTTCACTTCCGAATACGGTGTGCTGGAGGGTATCGTCCTCCACCCCTCCCGAATATGGTGTGCTGGAGGGTATCATCCTCCACCCTCTGGAATACTGTGTGCTAATTAACAGGGATTGACAGGGACTTTAGTTATAGGGTGGAATATGAAATGCCTCTGATTGGGGCATGAACTATGGCATACTGGTTCCGGAAGGATGGTGCCAATCCTCTGGAAGCAAGTTGTTGATTTGCTAGTCTTTTAATATTGACCGATGTTACTGATAAAATAAATTGTAAAACAATTTAAAGCTTTTTTTGTCTTTAGTTTGTATAAGTCCCCTATAGATGAGACCTGTGAGGGACTACATGATTGCATTATACCAGTACGCCTGTCTAGCCTTTCGTCCCCGTAAATATGTGGGCTTGGATTGCAGCCGAATGAGAGATATTTCTCTGAAAGTTTGAGCGAACTTTAAGGATATTATACTTTTTTTTCTTGATTGCATTCAAAATGACAGTTGTTGTCCAGCCGCTTTTAGACCAGATCAATTTCTGTAGAAAAGCCGAATGCCAACATAGCTTATGGCATGCCACATCGTCAGTCCATCGTTCATCAGCCTAGGCCATGAGAACATGATAGGCACTTCATTATTTTTATCGGATCTTTACCAAACTTTGCCATATCGGATTAGTAGCACCAGAGTTTTGGTCCTTGATTTGTTAAAAGATGCCATATAACACCAGATTTATGTCCCCTTGAATTATTGAAAAATGCCATATTCAGCCTTGTGAACACTGGCACTGATATTTATCAAACCTGGCCAGATTGTTGGCAATAATGACAAGTTCGGACAAGTTTGAAAACCAGCTATATTGGAATAGTAACACAAGAGTTATGCCCCCTTGACTTAATCAACAACAAGAGTGCATGTAGTGCTCTACTGGCTTTATGGAGTCTGTGGTTAGGGGTGGGGGATAAATAAATTGTTGTGGCACTTGTGACAAAACCATTTGCCCTGCACTGAGCAAAATGGCAGTCAAACATAACTTACTGCAAGTTCCCCAAGTTGTACCCATGTAAAGGGCCCCTTTACACATGTAAAGGGCCCCTTTACACATGAGGACAAATCCCGTTTTATATATGCTGTGCCTCGAGTCCCTAAATAACCATAGCAAATTAGAATAAAATGCATTCACATTTGGTCAATATATGCATTTTTTTTGCCTGATTACCCACTATGAAGCCCCAGGGGATGGAGCCACACACGTAAACTTATTGTGCATCTGCACATACTTAACTCAGAAATACACCACACATGAAATATCAAACAGTATAGAGGGAGTTAACGTCACAAGACTGAAACTTCGTAATAGTATATAACTGCGTATATAACTACTCCAGTAGATGGGCACTTTTTATGCAGAAGGTGAAACCAGTTTTGCATACTCCCTAAATGACTACTCCCTAAATGACCATACCAAATTAGAACATTTTGTGTACGTTTTGTTTTGCTGGATTATCCCACCAGGGGTCCCAGTGGATGGAGCCAAAATGCCAAATCGTATTGCGCATCTAAACATCCTTAAAGCTATAGAGCCTCTATTTTAACTTAATAACTCGAATATGAATGAGTCACGTGTGAAGTAGTTTCAAATCGACGAACACACTGATAGTCGGTATATAAGGCAGAATCGATGCGTAAAATATCACATTTTTATTTAGCCTTCGTACAGGTAACATCGATAAATATACGGCTTCAAAATACATGTATATGTGGAAAAAAAAACTTGCTGGGAACAGCATTTGAACCACTGCAGTTGCGCTTTTAAGTTTTGATGGCCGTACGTTTAACCACTAGACCGCGGCTATTTATTGGTATGTTCTATGATTATTAACACTAAATAGGCATTACGTAATAACTAGCGCACACACAAACTCATCAAGCGCTAAATAACAGGTTGAGACATGGTTGTTTTGAGGCGGAATATTTAACATATAGTATTACACCAGGCAATGTTAATTTACACGTCCGACAAGATGGACTATATATTTATGGATTCATATTGAGTTGCATTCAAATATGTTATGTTATTTTGCCTCAATAAATTATACCTTTTCTCAAGAAGCATTATAGCTCAGTGGATAGAGCACCTGACTTGAAATCAGAAAAGTCGTCTGTTCGAGTCCCAAAAGAGGCATTTTTTTCTTTATAAATCATAATGTTACCTGTGTAAATGTACGATGTGCACTGGTCGATATCTATACAATAAATTATGTCCTGCGTTATATTTGCTCGGTTAAATACCCGATTTCGACATGAGCTGCTGAACATGAAGTTACAAATAAAGATACGCCTACAAAGAAGAAATCGATTGATATAGAGACTCTGTAGCTTTATCTCAGAAACTTGATATCTCAAAGTGTACAGAAGTCAGCGACACAAGGCAGAAACTATGTAACAGTAAATAACAGTAAGTTCCCCTGTAGAACGGCCGCTTTAAAAATACGCAGGAGATCACAACCCGTGTTATATATGTTGTGCCTCGAGTCCATCAATGACCATACCACATTTGAATCATAACCATTCACATTTGGACAAGATATGCATAAGAAAAACACCATACAAGAACTTGAAATCTTAAAGGGTATAAAAGGAATGTGTCATAAAGCCGAAACTCTGAAATAGTAAATTACTGCATGCTCCCTAAGTTGTACCCATGTAGAGGGCCCCCTTTACACAGGAGGACAAATGTGCCTCAAGTCAAAATATGAAAACTTATTGCGCATCTACAAGTCTTTAACTTAGAAATACACCAAACATGAACTTGGAATCTAAAGGGGTACAGAATGAATTAACGTCACAAACCCGAAATTTGTAGTAGTAATTTACTAGAAGAGTATGAGAGTGGACATACGAAATATTGCAGCCTCGGTTGTTGTACCCCTGTCTCGAGTCCCTAAATTACCATACACAATTAGAATCAAATCCATTCACATGTGGACAAGATATGTATTTTTCTGATTTTTTTTTATCCAATTACCCCCAAGAGGGATCCAGTGGGCGGAGGCAAAATCCGAGACCTTGCAGCACCCCCTTGGGTCATAAAATTAAAAAAAGTTAGCCCTTAGTTTGATTTGAACCCACTTGTTCATATACATTTTGTAAAAAAGTAAAACCATTTAAATGTTAAATAAGCATTCCTAAATGTCTGTCCAGCCATTCTTCAGAACATCCGTCAATCCATATAGCTTTATATCCGCCAGTCCGTCCGTTCGTCTGTCCGTCCATCTGTATGTGTTTATGTATGTCCATCTCCATTCAGTCGCAGCTTGCCACGCTGTCTTATGGTGTTAACGAACTTGAACACTCTTAGATATATATATATACTCTTACTACAACTTGTTAACTGTGGAAAAACATTTAAGAATTTGAGTTACGATCAATATTTTTCTAAGGGACACAGGTCTTTAAAAAGAACACCCGCCTTTCGAATTATTTTTTGGTCAAGATATGCAAAATGCCAAACAAATATGTATTAGTCTGGATATAAACAAAATAAACTGTGCATGTGTAACACTACCAGACCCTTTAATAAGTAATACTAATAGTTTAACAAGCAAGGTTTTACGCAAGCGTAAAATAGCTGCCGAGAGAAAATAGCATTATTTCTGGGAACAAAGTTTAACATAATAACAGACCAAGTCACGGGTGTTAAAACAATATTCAAAAAAAGAGTTGTCACGGAGACGTAAACACGCCATGACCGTTTGTTTTACCCAATTTGTGTTACGCGAATCCTTGACATGCCTTACAAATTGATTACATATTCACCTTTGTAGCACGACGAGCTAAAGTACACATCAGCACAGAAATAGTGTGCATTACAACACATATAAACTGTTCACTGTTACCATGTGTAATAAGTTGAGGAACTGTTGCTACCTTACCATCAGCAATAATGAAACCAATGAAAATTAAAAAAAAAATCGGGCTATCAGCAGGCTTGAACCCTACTTCCTGGGCAGTAACACGGCGCCTCGACCAACTGCGCTAATGAGGCTTGTGAATATTCCGTCGCTAATATACATATAATAGTAATACAGCTGATTACATGCTACCAATCGTGAACGCTCGGCCAATCCCGTAATTCTTCGGGATCCCGCGAAAAAATAGGGAAATCAGCAGGCTTGAACCCTACCTTCCTGGGCAGTTACACGGCGCCTCGATCAACTGAGTTATTGAGGCTTGTGAATGTTCCGTCGCTAATATACATATAATAGTAATTCAGCTGATTACATGTTACCAATCGTGAACCCTCGGCCAATCCCGTCATTCTTCGGGATCCCGCAAAGCAGAGATGTTGCGAATGAATGCTACATTAGACTGGTTTACGAAAACGTCATTTCACCAAGTAATGGTAACCTTTCAATAAGTACTGATAAAGGTGATCCTTTGAGAGCAACTAACACAATTAAGAGAATAAAGCAGCAGTCTCGGTTTTATTGAGTCTGTTCATGAGAAGTAATGGGAGAAGCAACACTTCTCACGCCCCCTAGCACCGGCTAAACAAAACGTTACAAAATATGTGTTTATACCATTCAAGTTTTTCAGACGAGTTCTCTAGGAATTCAAGTTGTAAAGCATGCTTATTGCCACTTACATGAGTCACAGTCTGTTAACCATAGACAGATATAAAAGCAATATAAGAGTCAGCTGCCTTCGACAGCTGAATAAACCCATCGATAGTGTATAACACGGCGATATTTACGAAAATACCGCATTATAAATGGGTATTATTCCATAAAAAGGTATTATTCCATTAAAATACAGATTTGCACTTATTCCATATCTTTGCGTTTCATTCAGTTTCATTATGCTCCGTAAATAATCCGGACGTGAAGATCCCGGAAATATTGCCGCATTCTACACTTAAGTAGACTGCTCTACGAAAACGTCATTTGAGGCAATAAAACGGCAAGCTTTGAACATCATTGAAAAATATGTGTTTATACCATTCAAGTTTTTTAGACGGGTCCCATAGGAATTGAAGTTGTAATGCATGTTTATTGTCGGCTACATGATTCACAGTCTGTTAACCATAGACATATTTTAAAGCCATATAAGAGTCAGCTGCCTTTGGCAGCTGAATAACAAGTGGTAGAAGTATCTCTCATTTAATAGTAAATGACCGATATTCTACAATTTGGGATGGTCCTCTCAAATAGCAGATTTAATAGCTTACTCAGGTATATCGTAGGCGGGGATACCTTATTACGACCAACTGAATACATGTAGAATCTTTGAGGATGTAGAGATTTGTTTGACTGTAGAGTCTACTATAATTAATATACCATTATACGATCAGACATTAAAATGGGGTAGCTTTAAAAGTTATTAAAGTGTGTAGTAAAGAGCACTGACTTGTTCTTTATTAATGCCCTAGTGACAGAACTGGACGCATATTTGACAACCGTGAGTAGCTTTACTGTATTACTCTAGCAAATATGGCTGAACAGGCTGAGTTTGTTAACATGTTTAGGGTAATTGGTGATCAGCTTACGTGGTTAACACCAACCATGGGGGCTCAGGGTGTAGTCAAAGTCATTACGCCATTTGAGGGGAAAGCAAATTATTTAAGGATTGGATAAAAAGTATTGAGAAATACTCTTTGATGGTTGGCTTGGCAAATGACAGTATTACATTGGTTGCTTATCAGGCGAGTAAGGGTCGCGTTAATGATTTCTTGAAAAGGTGTTTGGATGCAAACCTACCCATACATGGGCACAAGTTAAAACAGAACTTCAAGCTCGTTTCGCTGAGGTTGTTGACCCACAACATGCACTTTTGTTATTACGCAAAGTCCTTCAAAAACGTTACGAGACAATTCAAGTGTATGTCGAACGTCTTATTGCCTTAGGTGATGACGCCTTTGCAGGTCTGGTTCAAGACGTTAGGGATAGGCAGTTGATAGCGTATTTTATCGATGGTCTCCATGACGATGGAATGAAACTTCGAGTCATGCGAACCAACCTAAACACGTTGCAACATGCAATTGTTACTGCAACAGCAGAACAGAACCTTCGAAAGAGGTTTCAGTTAAGGACAGGTCATCATTATCAGAATGATGAACCGACACATGAACAGCCCATGGAAGTTGACCATTTCAGGAGGCAAAAATGTTCTTATTTTCATAAGAGTGGTCATGTAGTGGACGAGAGTCGAAAGAAAAAACGGGAAGTAAGTGCTATTACTGAAAATAAACCCCGTCGCAGGCCGATCGACCGTACACGGTTAGTGTGCTGGCAGTGCCAAGAAATAGGTCACTTCGAATGAGACAAATTGGTCGAATGGACAACAACGTAGACTGGCTACGGTTTAGTCAAAAGATTCCCTCCTCGCATGTAGAAGCCGGTGGGAGGAAAAATAAAAGCAAACCCACATTTAATATTGCATTAATTAAGGATCCAGAAACAAAAGCTTATGACGTGTCATTAATTCATTTAGACGTTTATGACAAATTTAAACTAAAACCAAAATTAGATACAAGTCGCAAAGCTTACTTACAATCTGTTACAGGTGGACCGCTTTCTTGCGATGGGTGCATAATCCAATTTAAGTCTAAAACTAAACATCCACCTCAAACAAGCTTAGTTTGTAATTGTCGAGTTAGGAAAAGTCCTAATTTTCAAACACATGCTCAAACTTATCAAGCTTCAACAGTTGAACGTGGTTTTCTTAGATATGAACCAGGTCTATTAGTTGCAAATTCAGTTTCAAAAGTAAAACGAGATACAAAAAGACGGCCGTAAACGATTTTGTGTAGATTTTAGAGCCTTAAATAAAATTACAAAATCGAACGTGTATCCTTTGCCTTTAATAGACGATTATTGGCCATTTTAGGGAAAGCAAAATACTTCTCAACACTAGGCCTCAAGTCAGGTTATTGGCAAGTAGCCATGAACGAAGATGACATTGAAAAGACCGCTTTTGCTTGTGACAGAGGTCTATTTCAGTTCAATGTCATGCCTTTTGGTTTATCCAATGCACCAGCTATATTTCAAGAACGTATGTCACATGTTCTTGCTTGGTTAGACAGTTTTACAACAGCTTATCTTGATGGCATCTTGATTCCATTCTACACTTGAAGGACATTTGGCACACATTGAAAAAGTATTTCAACGGATAAGTCAACATCGTTTAAAATTGAAGTTAAAGAAATGTAATTTTCTAAAAGCTGAGACTGAGTATTTTGACTTTGTTATCAATAGCGACGGAATTAAACATAATCCAAAGAAAATGGAAGTCAATAGTATTACCTGCGCCTACCTGTGTAAAAGAGGTACGCAGCCTTATTGGTATGTGCAGTTATTATCGTAGATTTATTCCAAAGTTTTCGGAAATAGCACAACCAATCATAACTCTCACAAGAAAATATGCTAAATTTAAGTGGGACTCTAACTGTCAGCAGGCCTTTGAATGTTTGAAGAACAGTTTAGCAATATTACCTATATTAGGTTACCCTGACCCAGGCAAACCTTATATCATTTATACGGATGCAAGTAACAATTGCATAGGAGCTTGCTTGACACAGCCAATTTATGAACAAACTGAGGCTGTTCCCCATTCACTTTTTGTCTCACAAGTTGAGTGATAACCAATGTCGTTGGTCTACTATAGAGAAAGAAGCTTTTGCGATTCATTACGCCTTGCCGAAGTTAGATCACTTTTTACATGGGACAACCTTTATAATTAGATTAGATCGCCTTCCATTGAAATATCTGTTAGATTCCCCTATGCAAAATAAGAAAATTCAAATGTGGGCTCTCAGTATCGCGTACTATGACGGCAAGTTGGAGTTCATCACACGGGTGACAACAGTGTCGCATACATGTTATCTCGTTTGCCCTTAGATGCTGTACCCGAGGATGCAGAGGGATATGACCCCGACATCAATGATAACACCTATCAAGTTAATGCACAGAATTAGAACAGGTTTGAGCCAGGAGGTATGTTAAGTACAATGTTTATCTCATTTGCAAAAACCTACTCTCGAACCTGGCATAGACATGGTAACTGAACAGGAAAAAGACGAAATTTTAGAAGAAATTAAGGCAGTACTACGAAATGACAAATGAACACCTACCTTAGCAAATAAGCATGCTATTCACGATGATATATTGTACTATATCTCAAACACCGATTCTGATCCTATCTTACGTATCTATCTCCCAAGTCACTTAAGACCAGAGGTTATTCAGCAATATCATGACTCTAATGGTCATATGGGAGTTGACAAGACGTATGACACAATTAAACAGAAGTATTATTGGCAACAACTGCTAAATTATGTCTCTAGTTGTGTTACTTCAACCAGAAACTTGCAAAATATCAAACCTCCATTGCAAGAAACCGATATTCCTCCCTATGCACTTGCAAAGATAGCTGTGGACGTTACTGGCCCATATCCAACATCACCGTCTGGTGACAAGTACATCGTAAATTGTATCGACCTATTTTCGAGCTTTCCCGAGGTATTTCCTGTACCAGATAAAAGTGCTGCAACAATCGCACATTTGCTAATTGACGAAATATTTCCCAGATACGGAGCTCCGTTTGCCATGATGTCAGACAATGGGGAGAATTTATAAATAGAACTGTTAAAGAAACCCTGGCTACTTTGAACATTCATCATATTACTACGTCCTATTACCATCCTCACAGTAACAAAATCGAACGGTACCATCGCATGATAGGTGATATTTTAGCAAAGAAATTGAAGGATAATTTGAATACATGGGGTGTGTATTTGAATCAAGCTTTGGCTGCAATTCGCTTTAATGTCAGTGAGTCGTTGAAATTTTCCCCATTCATTATATTGTACAATAGGGATGTTGTGTTGCCGATAGACACAATTCTACAACCATGCAGAAAATATACGGGTGAAGATAAGCATAAAATCGCACTCGAACAACAGCATAAATCATTTCTCTTGGTGCATCAACATCTTAAAATGACAAACGCCGACAGGCCAAGTATCCATAAAAAAATACTAAACTAGTCACTTTTGAAGTTGGTGACCCTATCTATTATAAAAACCACACTCAAAAGAGCAAATTAGAGTCAATATGTCGTCCTTATTATCGCATTATCAAACAAACAACACCTGTCACATACATTATCAAGAGTCAGCTTGATGGCACTGTCAATCTCCGCTTAGCTAATGTTGATCAGTGGCCTACTCATACCTACAGATAAGTTATAAATGTATAATTGTTAGTATTATTTTTCATTTGCAGTGATTTTCTTTGCTTTAAAATACATTTTGTCAATATGCCATATATGGCAAAAAGGCGCGATGACGTCATCGTTCAAAGATGGCCGCCTCCATTTATGTTTCTTTGAAAATTTTCAATAGGTTATATCTCCTTTTTGATAATTCTTTCAACATTTTCAAGTTTTTCAGAGCCCTTTAAAATAAACCTTGTTTGAAAATAGTGCATCAAGCCCTTTAAGAACTAAAATATTTCCAGCGGGTGTATATTGTCCCAGATCAATACCTGGTGGGCGGGACGTAAAATTTAACGATACCAAGGGCCGCATGCCCGCGGTTTCGATGTGTTTCAAATCCCAAACACCAGGACTAAAATAAATTCATCAGCATGTTTGAGTCAAATCGTTCACAGTACCTTTGTCCACAGCACCGGTCCCGGGGGGGACTAACGGTTCTAGTCTCCCACCGTTTCCGGGTGGGGGTGGGGACTATAGGTTTGCACCTTGTCCGTCCTAAATGCATGTCCGGGCCCTATTTTCAATACTATAAGACTTTGAGATACCAAACTTGGTATGTGGATACATCTTGGGATAGCGGTGTGTCGCGTACCAAAATAGGTTACTGTGACCTTAACCTTGACCTGTGACCTCTGTCATAGAACATGCATAGAAAATGCTTGTCCGGACCGTATTTTCAATACTATAACACTTAGGAGATACCAACCTTGGTATGTGAATACATCTGGGATAGCGGTGTTTCGCGTACCAAAATAGGGTCATTGCGACCTTGACCTTGACCTGTGACCTCTGTCATAGAAAATGCTTGTCCGGACCGTATTTTCAATACTGTAACACTTAGAGATACCAAACTTGGTATGTGAATACATCTTGGAATAGCGATGTATCGCATACCAAAATAATGTCATTGTGACCTTGACCTGTGACCTCTGTCATAGAAAATGCTTGTCCGGACCGTATTTTCAATACTATAACACTTAGCGATACGAATACATCTTGGGATAGCGGTATGTCGCGTACAATAATAAGGTCATTGTGACCTTGACCTGAGACCTCTGTCATAGAAAATGCTTGTCCGGACCGTATTTTCAATACTATAACACGTAGAGTTACCAAACTTGGTATGTGAATACATCTTGGGTTAGCGGTGTGTCGCGTACCAAAATAAGGTCATTGTGACCTTGAACTTAATCTTTGACCTCCGTCATATAAAATGTCTGGAAAATGTTTGTCTGTGCCGGTGGGGGACTATGGATTGCCCTGCAATTCTTGATGCTCTTCTTTTGTCTATTTTATATTTAGACCTGTACGGGTGAAGCCCTCTTGCAGCAACGCGAGTATTCAAAACGCGAGAAGTCAGACTATATAAATCATTATAATGTGATTCTTGTATATATTTACTTTTTTATATACCCGTTTTCGGGCATTTGTTGGTTTGCATATATGGTTTGTATTACTACCATATCGTCCCTTATTTTTTGATAGTTTTATCTTGATATATTTACATTAAATTTTAATTAGTCCTTTATTTCTTCACCTTTCATCAGTTTTTGCGCACAATATGACCTATTTATGTGTCGACGTACCGTAAAACACCATTCATTCATTCATTCATTCAAAACGCGAGTTTTCAAAATATACTAAAGTATTTACATGGTGAGTGTGTTTTCTTTGTTACCTCTCACATTACACAATATGACGGACAGCTTGGCCAGTGATATGGATGTAAGTGACAATGGCAAGAGCTGCAATAAGCGGAAATTTCATAGGTATATTGACCACCTCTGGACAAGAAAAATGCAAACGACAAAATTCCTTGCCGAACTTAACCAAAGCAACCAAGAATATGCCATTTTTTGAACTGTTGTTGAAAACATTTGATGACAAAAACTTTATGTCGGGAATTGCACCAATCATTAATAACAAGATAACCCCCGTTGTAGAAACGCTATTGACAGAGCGTCGAAAAGGCCATTCAAAGTTTTCGTACACGCGTATTAAAAGAAATCGTCCCATCCAATAAGGAACTTCAAGAGACGGTAAATAAACAAATGGAGATAATTGAGGCTCAAAAATCGCAAATTGAAAAATACACTGTTGCATTCGATGCCAAAGTTGCCAAAATAGACGCGCTTGAAAACGACGTTGCAGCCCTCTCATCTCAGGTGAAGGTTCTTAAGATGGAAACAAACGACTTTGAACAATATGGCCGTCGAAATTCTATCAGGGTAGCTAACTTCAAGTTAAAACCTAACGTATCGGAAGCTACTCTTACATCGTCCATGGTCAACTTTCACAATATAAGTGTTCTGTCCACGGCTGACATGCCAGTAGACTCAGACATCGAGATAGGTCATCCAGTCGGTCGACCAAATGTATACGGCAAGCGACAAATCATTGTCAAGTTCGCGCGATACCAAAACAAAAACAAAGTTTTCGTTGGCAAATCAAAAATGACCCCAAGAAAATGTTCATATCTGATGATTTAACGCAGCACAATCACAGAATAATACAAGCCCTTTGCTGTTTAGGAAGACTAAGCAACTCGATAGCTTCTGGACTCGCAATGGGCAAGTATACGCCAAAAAGCTGGAAAGTGATGCACCCGTGAAGCTGTATGATACAGGTGACATTATGGCAAAATTGTCATTACATTGATTCTAGATCACTACTGTGCTATATATACACAGTGACACAGTGTTGTATACTGTTATTTATTGAAGATGGCTATGAAAGAGACTCAATACTGAACTTAGTTTATATATTTATCTGAATAACAAGGCCATGGCTTCAGCATAATATAACAAGAAACATAATGTGCATAACAAATGTGCAGTCACGATATTTATAACAATTTGAAAAATGGTCATAGCTCCGACCAAGTTTTGAAGTGAATGAAAACTGTACTCAATGAACCCTGGGACCAGATGTTCACAAAGCCAGATATTTAAAATTTAGTTGCTTTCCTTCAAATGTTCTCGTAAAATAATTATTACACACTGCTGTGACCGCGACATACTGCCACATGCCACAAGTGGTGACAGAGGCACCGTTAGAGGCACTACGTGCATACCTATCCATTGCGTAAGTTGACATGTGTCGCATAAACATATTCATTGCGCAAACTGTATACCAACACTACGAATAATTCTCATCGATAAAATGACGTCACGAATTCAATTTACCCTCTGTAAAACTATTGTCAACTGTCTTCCTAAAGTGACTTATGATGTAATTCACGCACATATTAATATAGAACCTCAGATCATTATTAATTTACTTAAATATAGACCCTCCGTTCATTATTACATGTAATTTATTTAATAATGGAAATTCGCTACTTTTGTACATCCACAAAGTACATTATACGAACCTCTGATGAAACATTATTATTATTATTATTATTATTATTATTATCTCTCCATTGACCGTTTCAAGGAATGCAGACAAAACATGCAACATAAGTACATCACGACAATTTCAGAAATTTCATGATTAATACATCAATACAGTCTCATTTGTAACAATAGTTCTGCACGTGCCCAACAACACGGACATTGCTAATACGTGCTAATAGGTGTAATCCATGATATACCTGTTAGCGTTACTATATGTAGTCATTGATAGACTATATATAGCTCTTGGTAGTAAATAGGGTCCTCTTAGAGTTATGTTCGCCCTATTTCGTTTTCGCTGGGTCAATGTACACATGGAGGTACTCTTCCACTGTAGTACCTGAAGATACTTACTATGTTCGTTCGTTTTATAAATCATTCGATATTTGCAAAATATTGATACTTAATATATGAAATTGTAAATTCTGATAGTAATTAGATACTTATGATGATTCATTATTTGAATTTAAATTTAATACAATCGAGTGAATAATTGACTGCGGATTTATTGGTTGTTGATTGATAGATGAGATACGATGTGTTGCTCGGTTGGTTGGTTGTCTGAATGAGTGTTGAATGATTGATTGATTGATTGATTTGTCGGTTGACCGATTGATTGATTGATTGATACGTTGATTGATACGTTTATTGATAGATACGTTGATTGATTGATTGATACGTTGATTGATACGCTGAATGATTGATACTTTGATTGATTGATTGATTGATTGATTGATTGATTGATCGATTGTTTGATTGATTGATTGATTGATACGTTGATTGATACGTTGATTGAATGATACGTTGATTAATTTATTGTTATGTTCAAACGTAAATAATGTTCTGACTCGCTGTATACTACCTCATACTCTTCCTTCATAACTTTCATACAGCTTACTCCTTACCTCTTCTTACTCCTTTCCTGCATATAAATACAAACCTACTTCATATAATGTTAAAAGGACCTCATATATTAGATAAACTACTGCATATAGTAATAAATGCACTCCATATAATGATAACTGGACCGCATATAATGGTTTATCTACTACATACAATGACTTATCTATCGCGTATAATGATTAATCTACTGCATATACATACTTTTCTACCACATATAAACATTTATTTGCCACACATAATTATAAATGCACTGCATATCATGAAAGATCTACCAAATATAAAGGGAAATGCACTGCATATATTAATCGGCAACAACATAAGACAGTCATGGCGTTCCATAATTGTTATTTTTATTTCAGAATAGTTCAAAGCAGATTGTTTATACTAACCTACCTACCTACCTACCTACCTAGCTACCTACCTACCTAGCTCCCTCCCTCCCTCCCTCCTTCCCTCCCTCCCTCCCCCTCCCCCTCCCTCCCTCCCTCTCTCACTCCCTCCCTCTCTCTCTATCTCTCTCTCTCTCTCTCTCTCTCTCTATCTTTACATTCTGCTTCACACCCTCACGGGTAACTTCGAGCAGTTGCGCGCCTGTGTCTGTTAGTAGAAACAGTAAAGATTACAAGCAAGGGTAAGGGTAGAACAGTGATAGGTGGTTAAAAGTCAAAGTGATAGGATATAAAATCAGGATAAAAAGCAACATTTCAAGACCTATGGCTTGGTGTGAAAGACACTGCTTACAGCAAGTTTGAAGGAATTCAAATTTTGCTTAAGGGCAATGTCTTCAGGTAGCGCATTCCACTGAACTATAGAAATTGGAAAAAATGAATGTTTGTAATGTATGTATTTGTTTAAATGTCATTGAGTGGCAATATCTAGAGATGTGTTTTTTTTTTTGTATATAGATTGGCATCGGCCGTGAATTATTTTATAAAAGAGACACAAACGTGTATCTGCCCTACGTTGTTTGAGCGACCCCACCCCAAATTGTTTAAGGACATATTTCGAGCCTATTGTATTTGGGTGGGTGTGGGGGTGGGGGGATTTCTATAGGTAACTCGCCATACAAGTTCATGAGCAATGTATGATATTCAATTTTTCTTCGGATTATGAGGCCCACGCAGTAAAGCATTTGTGACCAGTACACATAATAAGACATTAAAGAATGATGTTGTATATTTCATTTATTGTGTTGTGCTCTGATTTTTGGTCTAAAAACAATTAAGAAACACCAGATATTTTTTTATTCAAAAGCTAAATTATGAACATATATTTCTTCATTAAAGTAAATTCCAAAGTGTTAATTACCTAGTCTTACCCTCAATATAGCAATGCTATACAAATAAAAAAACTAAGAGCGGGCCTCAATTTATAAACCTGAGTTGTTCAGCCATGAAGCGTGCTGGCTGTAAATATTCAAGCTTCCCATGCTTTTTCAATCACCAAGTGGCGTTGGGAAATGTGTCCTTAAAGCTACAGACGCCCTATATCAATCGATATTTTCCTTGTAGGCGTGTCTTTATTTGTAACTTCATGTTCACCAGCTCATGTCGAAATCGGGTATTTAAGCGAGCAAATATAGCACATGAAATCATTTACTGAATATAAATCGACCAGTGCACATCGTACCTATACACAGGTAACAGTAATTTTTACCGAAAAAAAAAAGTTAGCTTCTTTCGGGGCTCGAACACACGACCTTCTGATTTCAAGTCCTGTGCTCTATCCACTGAACTACAACGTTACTTGAGAAAAAGTATACTAACTACCATATAATATGAGGCAAAATAACTTAATATTTGAACGCAACTAAAGATGGATCAATAGATATGCAGTCCATATTGTCGCACGTGTAAATTAACATTGCCTGGTGTAATACTGTATCTTATCAATATGAAACTAATATTTCGTTTCAAATCAACCATATATCGACTTGTTATTTAGCGCTTGATGAGTTTGTGTTCGCGCTCTTGTTATTACGTAATGCCTATTTAGTGTTAAAAATGCTACAAAATACCAATAAATAGCAGTGGTCTAGAGGTTCAGCGTACACCTTTCAAATCTTACAAGTGCAAGACTGTGGTTCAAATCCCGTTCCGGGCAACCATTTTTTTTTATCACATATATTCTGGAGCCGTATAGTTATCGATGTTACCTGTACGGAGGCTAAATAAAAAGGTGAAATTTTACGTATCGATTTCTCCTTATATACCGATTTTTGGGGTGTTCGTCGATTTGAAACTACTTCACACGTAACTCATTCATATTCATGAGTTATTACCAGTTGAAATAGGGACTGTACAGCTTTAAGGACATATTTCGAGCCTATTGTATTTGAGGGTGGGGAGGGGGTGGGGGGGGGGGGGGGTGGTGCGGGAGGGGTAGAGAATTTCTATAGGTAACTGTAAATCACTGTTAGCCATACAATTTCATGAGCAACGTGTGATATTCAATTTTTCTTCAGATTATGAGGCCCACCCAATAAAGCATTTGTGACCAGTACACATAATAACACATTAAAGAATGATGTTGTATATTTTATTTATTGTGTTGTGCTCTGATTTTTGGTCTAAAAACAATTAAGAAGTACCAGATAAGTTTTGTATTCAAAAGCTAAATTATGAACATATATTTCTTCATTAAAGTAAATTACAATATGTTGTTAAGCTATGCTTACCCTTAATATAGCAATGCTATACAAATAAAAAATTAAGAGCGGTCCTCAATTTATATACCTGAGTTGATCAGCCATGAAGCGTGCTGGCTGTAAATATTCAAGCTTCCCATGCTTTAAGCTTCCCATGCTTTTTCAATGACCAAGTAGCGTTGAGAAATGTGTCCTTAACATGGTTGTGACATTCGAGTACCTGGAGTAATCATTTTGTGTCCAGCGTGCTGCTCGGCGTTGTACTATTTCAAGCTTCTATATTGGATTGAGTGTGGGGGTCCCAGAAAACACTGGCATACTGAAGTTGTGGACGGACGAGGGCATTGTAGGAGTGCTCTTTTATCTTACTGTTATTGGTTTTTATATTTCTTTTTAAAAAGCCTAAAGTGCGAGTTGCATTTCCAGCAATGCGATCGACATGAGAGTTCCATGACAAGTTGCCAGCCAGGTCTACCCACGGGTATCGAGCATTGCTGAATGTTTCTAACGTATGTCCATGTAATGTATACATAGTCGATAATGTTTTTTTTGACTTGGTAGTTTGAATGACTTGGCACTTAGAAGGGTTGAAGCTCATGTCCCACTTTATTGACCATGCATGTAGTTTGTTGAGGTCAGTCTGTAGGGTAGTATTGTCAGTTTGTTGGTCGTCTATTGTCAGGTATAGAGCTGTGTCATCCGCAGACAGCCTTACTTTTCGGACAAGTCGTTTATGTATACCAGAAATAGAATCGGATCAAGGACAGGTCTTTGCGGTACACCAGATGTGACTGGGATCGTGTCGGAGCTCTCCCCTTCTAGCATCACTGTCTGTGTACGACCACTCAGAAACGCTCGTATCCAAGACAATGTCTGACCCCTTATGTCATAGTTGTGAAGCTTTAGGAGCAACTTCTCATGATTCACCATGTCAAAGGCCTTGCTGAAGTCGAATAAAATTAAATCGGTCTGCTTACCTTTGTTGGCATTTCTGGCTAAGTGCTCAACTAACATGCATAGCTGTGTTTCGCATTAACGACGTTCTCTGAATCCATGTTGTAGGTCATACATTAAACCATTGGAGTACATGTGCCTTACCAGGTTAGACGCTACAACATGTTCCAGGACCTTACACAGAATACATGTTAGTGATATTGGACGGTACTTTTCTGCCAGGGATTTATCTCCCTTTTTAAATTGGGTGTGTGTGTTGGTGGGGGTGGGGGGGGGGGGTGGGGGCAACGTTAGCAGAAGTCCATTCTTGAGGCACCTTGCCAGTATCGAGTGAGAGACTAAAAATTACCTGTATTACTGGTGCTATCTGCTCACGAAGTTCCTGTAAGACAACAGTTTTTATCTGGTCCGGTCCTGCAGCCTTATTGGGTTTAAATCCTTCAGTAGTTTTAGGATAGTAGTTTTAGCGAAATCTCTATGTTTGCTAGAAGGGGAAGTGAGGGATTTATATTTGAGGTTTGACTAGGTCGGGAGGAAGTATTCTGGGATAGGTCAGGTGGGTGGGGAGTACACTGGGATAGGTCTGGGTGGTTTTCAATGTTCATCTGGCAAATTTGGGCCAGGCTAAGTGGGGATTTGGGGGTAAAAACTGACTGAAATTGTTTATTTAGGATATCAGCTTTCTCCTTGGTGTCTGTGGTTATTTTCCCATTTGACTGGAGGGGTGTAATTCCTTGATTGTCCTGTCTTGAGGTTTTTAGGAATGAAAACACTTTCTTACTATTTACCTTTTTATTTTCTCCTTGTTCAATCCAGATGATGTCTTCTAGGTAAGATTCATAAGCAGTTTTTATTTGTTTGCGCACCAGGTGCCTTAGAGTGGAATATTTACGTGTATCGTTAGGATTACCTGTCTACCTTTGTCTGCAGTAGAGTTTGTTTCTTTGCTGGATTATCCGTTTGATAGCTTGGGCAATCCATGGGAGGGATGCCTTACCTCTAATCACTTTCGATGGGACACATTCGTCTATATGTTTTTGTAAGTTTTCAGTAAAGTCATCATAAAGTGTCTGAACAGACTTACCTTTGTAATTTAGGAGAAAGACGTTTTTGAAAGCTTCCATTTTACATTTTAGGAGATCCCAGTTTGCTTTTCTGTATATGTGCACTTTCCGTGGTTTTAGTGTATGCAGTCTCGGGCGGAGGTTTGCTTCTACGCAGACAATCGAGTGGTCACTAACGCCAGTGAGAGTATAGACTTTATTTATAAGGGAGTCGTTTGTGGTTAGAAAAAGATCAATAGTGTTTTGAAATCTGGTGGGATCTGTCACCATTTGAATAAGATTAAAATCATCTATTAATTCTATGAATGATTGATAGACACTACGGTATTGACAGGCTTAGCTTTAGTTGGCATATTATCGGTCCATGAAAATTTAGGAAAGTTAAAAAACGCCTATTAGCAATATTGTACCCTTAGTCTTTCTAATCAGTTCCAGTGACTTCCTTAGTTTTTCTAGGCTTACCTCGACCCGTTCATGTGGTCTGTAGTAGGCCCCTACATGTAGAGGTTTGTTCCGAACTATTTCTAGTTTAACCCATGTGATTTCACAATTTGTTGTGAACTGTGGTTGGTGGGAGCAAATTAGGCACTGGCTTACACGAATAAAGACCCCGCCACTTCGTTTACCTCTATGGGAATTATCCTCTCTATGTAGAGTGTAGCCGTCTGGTAAGAATTCACTGCGCTAGCCAAGATTCGGTGCCTATAAGAATGTCTGTTTTTTTGAGTCGCTTTGTGTGAGCATGGCTGACTCTTTGGAGTCATGTATACTGTCATTTCTGATGTTGGAGTTTTTGGTTGAGGAGCTCTACGCGGTTATTGAATGTAGTTCCTTTAAATGCCTCAAGTATAACTTAATTTGATAAGGTGACTGACATGAACGTTATGAATACCGAAAAATATAACTACTGATTGTGAAATAATGAAATAATTGTAATTGTATACAGTATAAACTTGTCTATTTTGTAAATGTACTGAAATACTGTACTGAAATACTATGCGCAGTAATACACCAGTTTTTTTACGAGGAGCTTTACGCACTTCGAGAATGTAGTTCCTTTAACTGCCTCAAATATAACTTGATTTGATAAGGTGACTGACATGAACGTTATATATACCGAATAATATAACTACTGATTGTGAATAATTGTAATTGTATACAGTATATACGTGTCTTTTTTGTAAATGTACTGAAATACTATGCGCAATAATACACGCATAAATATTTTATGAATGGAAAGTTTCAATAGCGTAGTTACCCGGATGTCGAACATCTCATTAATATTAATTAATTTCTTTGGATAGTGCAGCAAAAACTCGATAATTATCCATTCCTTAAGAACCATTAATTTGAAAATGTACAATCATTGACGCAAAATAAGCAATCAATTAACACATTTTCCGCCCCAATTTCTAAACCAGTAAGCTAAACATGCCGCGTCAAATTGGGAACTAAATTTCCGTAAATATTGTAGTTATTGTGCCTAGTACTTTGAGAAATAGTATTGCATAGTAAAGCATCTACTACAAATAAATACACAAGTTGTTGAAAAGAATTTGTCAATAAGTGCTCATTTCTACTACCAACAACATCAAGGTAGACAAATCAAATAGTTTAACGGGACACACGGCAATCTTTTTATTAAGGTAAAAAGAAGAAGAACAATCCAAATATTTTGGCATTTACCCATGTAGTGTTTATTTCCTTGCTAGAATATTTCCTTGCTGGAATTCAATAAAAAATAATTATCTCACAGTGTATCAACAGGAAATCTATTGGAACATACACTCGAAAACCAAAACCGAAGTGGAATGTTATGCAAAACAATTTAAGTAAAGGATGTCAGCAAGAAACCGTGCTTAAAAAAGTGTTTTTAATAAAAAACGAGGCCTTTGAAAATGATTACTTTCTTACCCAGGTCATTCGACCTTATTGTAGCTTTGCTCATCTTGTCTCCAACAAGCTTTTACCATGTTTTAGACCTGTGTTAAGGGTCGTTATGCTGTAAATAAAGCGAATGCTATTGTGTTTTACTGCTCTTCACCACTTATTAAATAAGTTAATGCATTAATCAGAAGAAAATGCAATATACCAGATACTAACCATACTTCTTTGTTTACAGTTCATTTATTTTTATTGATATATCTTTTACTGCTTTAATTGTTGATTAACTTTGCAATAACTTTTAACCTTTCGTTTTCTTGTAGACGGATTTATATAGCTCAACTTCTCTTTCTAATCATTTTCTTTGTTTTCCTTAATATATACAACACAATGTTTACAAACAGTATAAACAGAGTTTGAAAGAGCAGCTGAGCTATATACCAATATTTACAAAAAAACGAGAGGTTACAAGATATTCTACAGTTAACAGTATATATTTATCCACCAGTTATATTGATTTCTGCTTACAATTTGCATGCTCCAAGTACTCGCAATTAAAATAAAAAGTTGAACAACATGTTAACTACATTTCTGTTTCTTTCATACCACCCCGGTGTCTATAGATACAAAGACAAAATGCTTCCTTGCTGGCATAATGATGAAACACTTATTTCAGTATCTCTGTCAGGAATATATCATCTTGTCAAAATGAACAGTCATACAATTTTCTACTTGAACATAAAACCAGCAGGCCCCGTGTGGTTTCGGGAAAGAATAGCACCACTGCAGATCCCGTCGGAGGGATAGGCAGTGGGGTAGAACCCCAAACCCCTACCAATTTCATGTTCACTTTATCATTTTTTGCTCATGCTCATTAAAGGTCTTCATCATGACCCCTGCATTGTTTCAGGTGCCATCACGTTCAAAATTGTCACTAGAGCAGTGCCAGAAAAACAATAAACGTGGCTCCAGTGTAAATGGAAGTAGTATAGAGAGTGGGGGTACCAGCGCAGTTTCCCAGAGCGGGCAACGAACACCAAGCAACTATAAAATGTGTCGGCCATGGCTGTTAACTCAAGTACACCATCATTTACAATAAATCTAAATGATAGGCATACTTGGACCAAAAGCTCTGACACATATTTTTAAGCACTTGAGCAAACCCGCTCTAAGAAGATCTGGGAAACTATCGCTGAAACCCCCACTCTCTATACTACTTATCAATTCAGTTGATCATTTCAATAACATAATACATTTGCAATTCATTAAGCAAAGTCAGACGGAACCGGACAGTAGTCTTCATCATCGCTGCACATATCTTATTTTACCATGGAGTATTTTATTTTCCTACATTTTGATATTTTGTATTTTAGTTCAAGAAGCTCTTCCCTGTTTTTATTCAGCTCACGTTCATAATTATCCATTTCAACCAGCAATCGTCTTTGCTTGCTAACTTTGCTTTTTTTGGTGTCCATAAAATCAACACGAACTACTTCATATTCTATTTGGAGTTGCTTGCTTGTCATTATTTTTTTTCTATATTTATCTTTTAAATTGTTAAGTTTTTTGCAAACCTTTTCTAATTTTCTTGTTCCATATATACTATTACTATACATAATTCATTTTTTAAGTTCTTATTTAATATTTGCAGTATCCTTAAATGGAACCCAACTATTGAAATCCTCATTGTTACCCTTCCATTTAATCAGTGCTTGTTTCTTTTTGTAATCACGTCGTATTACTTTTTCAAACCTGAATATTTCTTGCTTTGCCTTTATCATTTCTAATTCATAAAAGTTTCCATCAATGTTTTGGTTGTTTAAATCTTTTATTTTGTATGTCACAGGATTTGTATATTGAATTTCATCAACAACAAAAGTTTCTTCAGTCCATTTTGGAGTATAACCTTTCTCAAACGTTCTTTTATATTTGCTGATTCTAACATTATTCCCTATTTTAAACTAAGGCTTAATTTGATTACTTCTCATTTTTCCATACAAGTTGAAATACACCATTCCTTTGTTTTTTTCATCACTTGCTTCAGTCGGTGTCATTTTAATACTCAGATGTTTTGTGTTATTGTACTTATCAACCATCGCCTGTAACACGTCTAAATATGTATTTGTATTGTTTGCTGTGAAATACTTCCACATTTTCTCTTTTAATGTTCTATTAAATCGTTCAATTATAACAGCTTTTCCGGAATTAAAAGTGTGATACATTTTGATATTATTATCATCAAGGAATTGCTTAAACAGCTTGTTATAAAATTCCACACCTTGATCAACCCACAACAATTGACACTGTCTTCCTGTACATATTATTTGCTGGAACGCTTTAGTAATTTCTAAACCAGTTTTATTTGGAACTGGTACAACCCAAGCAAATTTACTAAATATATCAAAAACAGTAAGCAAATATTTATTACCTTTATTATACTTCGAAAACGATTGCATATCAACCAAGTCAGCAAACCATATTTTATCAATGTCATTAACAATCACACGGCGTTGAGTGAACTTTCTTCGTATAGGTTTATGAAGTTCATCTGCTAACGTGTCAGTCCATTTCAACTCCTTTTCTCGTGTTTGATGCTCCAAGACCAAGTTTATATTTTGTACTAATAACTGGTTTCACTACCAAATTCTTAGCAATCTTTTCTCCATTAGTTTTAGACTTACTAGATTTCAAACCAGCAAGCATGTTCTTAACACACATTGATTTATTACTATGATTTTCATCATAACAATAATTATGATCTTTACAAACAGCATCTAATTCATTTACCGGTTCTCCACTATCAAGTGGATTACCAGGACCACAATGTTTATAACCAGGAATTGTTAACCCCTTTTTAGGAAATATAGGAAGTAAAGCTTTATGAATATCAATATTTCCACCTTGTGTATTTTAAACAAACTGTGTTTTAGTAATACCACAAGATGCACATGTTGCTTTTAACATTTTCTACCATTTTTTGCTAAAACATACTGAGGATTAACATTTTCAGTAACTATATTTTCTTTAACACAGTAACTCATATATAATATATGATTAGACTAAACTTTGTTTTTCAAAATATGATCGTATTATGTTTTTATTTTCCACGGGTTTATATGGTTTTAGTATTTTATAAAGAATATCGTACAAACTGTTTCCTTCTTGAAACTTTTTGACAAAGTACAGACAGAAATATCCGCACAGGACACTTGTTTCATCTTGATACTGGATGGTTTGTATTTTATGTTGGGTATGTAATTTAAAACTTCTTTTGGTGGGCTCAGACTAAACGGATCGAAGTAATAATTATCATAGTAACAAGGCCACTGTGTACCAGGTCCAGTATGATCATCAAGATTAATAATACCAGATTTTTGTTTATTTTGTTTTATTGGTAATTTGTTTTTGCTGTACACCCCACTGAATGTCTGTATACCTAGCTGCTTTACCCATTTCATTATATCTAAGTTAGAGATAGGTTCTTTTTTTTTTCTTTTTTTTTATAAATTGGATACTTCTATACGGCCTTATTTGCGAGTACTACCTGTAAACCATTTCCACCATCAACTCTTAGTCCTTTCCCTTTTCTACCTACTTGTAAACCTTTTCCAGTTAAGCCACTAATAAGAGATCCAATCAATGGAATTCCTAGTGATGCAAGCAGTCCGAGAAATCCCCCGTCTTGTTGTGTTTGCCTTGTCAGTTTAATAGGGCAACAACATTTGGATTTTATTATCTTGTTTATTTGTGATAGTGTTAATGCATTATTTGATTCAAGTAGTAGTGCTTGTTTTTTGCCACTAGGAATAGTTACCATCCCATTTCCAAATAGTTTGCCAATTCCAGTACTTGCCAGACCATTAAATGCTCCTGTTGCCAGAGGTCCTAATATCTTTGGAGCAAATTTAGCAACTGTTGGTAAACTTATTTTAGTTAGCAAACCAGCTAATGCTCCCAAAAAGCCTCCATTTTTAGACTAAGACCTCATTGCGATTTTAATATATTTATGTCTATCTACGTCCACTGTTTATAGCCTTGCAAATGTTTTTAATTTGAGTTGTTGTTAACAACAAAGGAAAATCCGCAGTTAGCTGGTTATTTTTTAACCTTAGTGTTAATTCGGCTTTGTTCTCATAAGCCTTTGCTAAACTTTGTTTCTGGCCATCTGTCAAATTTACTGAATAATTTTGGTAAGTCATATATATTATAAGTTAGATTAAACAATAACTAGTTCATTTCCAACGGCATCAATAAGAAATTTTTCCTCGTATAAGACTAAAGCATAAACTTTATATCTAGCGGTAGGAACGTTGTTTAGTTTATATCTCAAACTTAGTTGTTTTGGATCAACACTGACTTCATTACTTGTGTAACTTAAATCGAAATATATTATTCCATAGAGATTTTTAAAATTAACCACATTGAGTAAAGTTCCATTTTTTTTATCATTTTGTTTGTAAGAATAATTAATAACATCTCTGAATATTCTTATGATTTTAGCATAACTATATTCGGTTTCTGGATAATAAACTCCAATTTCCAACTTCCAATCTATGTCACAGGATGACCCTAGTGGTTGGGGCTACCTCAGGAAAGAATCAATGACGGTGAATGCATTTACATAAGTTTATTGCAACTTTTAAAATATGTTAAATATATCTACAATTATCTAAAAAAACAAGCGAATACACAGATGAACTATGAAAAGAATTTTCTCATGAACGTTTAAGACGTTTTTAGTATTGTAACAAATACTGAATGTGTCGACTGATTATATACGACACTAAAATGTTGTTAAAGTTATAACAATGTTGATATATGATCTAGCGCGATAACTGTGATGCGCGAGAGCTCATGAAGATGATGATGCGCGAATCCAATGGGTGATTGTCATAAAATGCCTTCTATAAGGGTTGATGACGCGATATGTAAGATGATTAACCTCCACTGAGGTTGTGGATGATGTTCCTCCAGTGAGGCCTGATAACGGGCCCACCTTGTGTCCGAGGGGTTGTCGCTACTAGAACCTGGCCATGCTGCGCAGGTACGGGGACCGTCTCCACCGCTCTTAACGTTATACGTGGAAGCTTAGCTCCACTCCGGAAGGCTTATATCCAAACCTGGATGGCTTATATCCAACCCTGGATGGCTTAGGCTGTAATTATACATACGTTTTAGATGTTGGTAGACAAACATAACAATCTTGCATAATTATCATTACCTAAACAAATCATTTTTCAATAAATATATGTAAGCTGTACTAATGATGAGTAGCAATGTACATGTAATACATGTAATATACAACGTTATCAAATCACTCGTATATTACACTCACTGAGCCCACATTATACAACGCTATGCATACGCGTCGAACATTTATACCAGTGACTAATCTCATTGTTAACTAATGTTAACAATCGTATATTACAATCACTGAGTTATACGCCAACGTTAACTAATGCACCTATTATCCACTGTTATCAAATTGATATTGTTTTACAATTAATGATCAATTACAATAATTACATCTAATAAAGTAATTTCAAAATCATATGCTAGTCTAAAGTTAATGTTTGAGAAACATCAAAGCTAACCGGATGTCGTGACCGCCAACCAAGATGGCGCCGCCCACTGAATACAAATGTACGATAAAAGTTAATAAAATAAATACTGACCACATATTGCCTGTGAATTTTGCCGTCCAACTCCTGTTCCAAACAAAGCAACTATCAAGCAATCCCGGCCAGAACTAGAAGACAATGGGTTTTATAGCAAACGTTACGCCCAAACCATTATTTCCCCCGTTCAGTCCGTGACATACGTGGCTAAATTCGCAGTATTAAAATCTACACGAAAGGACCCTTGCACAATTTTGCCGTTTAAGGAGATAGACCTATACTTTTACATGCATTAGCACAAAACTAAACTTATTAAACGGCCCCTCCGGCGGCCACTTAAAATGTGCACACTTTTACGTGTTACATGAATATATCATGGATATTGTGAATTTGTTTCAATTCAACAATAGATTAGGGTGTAACTAACAAGAACTTACAAGAGCTATGTACGACTAATACGCTCTACCCGTGACATTTTGTGACAATCTAGCTGATTGTAAATAACAATTAGCATTATCAGCATTGAGCTTAAACGTATCCAAAAGATGAGGATTTTGTGTTTGAGAAGAACTCTTGTCTGGCCATTGCAGATAAACAAAAACATGTTTGGGATTTTTATCACCAGCCGCTATTCTAAATACAGATTCTGTTAGTTGAGTACTTCCGCTTTCTTGTATCATTTCACGAAGGTAAGTCCATCTTGTTGTTGTCATGTGATTTGTCATTACGCAACTTAAACCATCTGAGTTAAATATCATTCTGGGTATCCACAAAACTAATTTATTAATAACTACTCGACCATCATCACCACTTGATTTGAAAATTAACACATTATCATCTGTCAGTTGCAAGTTAATCGGTCAATTTCAGTATAAGTTCCCGTAACTTATATTACATTAATTCCTTTAAAACAAATCGAAATGATGTGTGAACTCCATTAAGATTAATAATTAAATGTAAATATTAATACTGTTAATGATCGTTTTGTTTATTTCGCAGTACCCAACCCTTATCGGTTCATCTTTGAAAGGATACGATCTCGTAAGATCAGCTGTACTCATTTCACAGATAACATCCCCGTATGATCCATCAACAATAGAATTACTTATCAAATCACAGTGGATATACAATGTATCGATAGAATTTGTTATGTTTGGTGATACAGTTCCAAATTTAGTTTGTCTAATAACTGCATCTCTGCCAAACCCAATCAAAGTGTGAAAGTTTGATTCTCTTAAATCAAGCATGAACTTATTATGAATGGTAACTAAACATTTGAAACTTGATAAATCAAGCTCAATTGTTATTGGGACGGGTGAGTCAGCGGGTAAATCACCGTTTACAGTCAATGTTTCTTTTATGTAATTATCAATATCAGCATAACTGTAATTTTCATTTGCAAAACTAATAGTTTTCCAATCTGTTCCATTGTGATACATTATCACTTTGTTATTAAAATCTTCACTAATATTATACCATGAGTAAGTCATGGAATTAATCTTATCGAGTCCAATGCCATACTGTTTGTTTTTGCCTAATACTAATGGTCTGTCAAATACAGTTGTAAAATTACTTGGTGTATTTGATCTATTAATTATTGACGCTTTTTCTGATGATAATACAATATTTTGTTCCATTATATATATTAGTAGATAAAATTAATCACCTTTGTAAAACAGTTTAAAACTTGATTTTTCAAAAGTATAAACTTGAGTAGTGTCCTTTTGTATGATTGGGTAAAAAATAAAAGATGCGTTTTTCTCAAAATGTAATTCGTATTTTTCTTTTAGTATTCGTTTTTCGACTTCTATTTTTGGATAAAAAGACTTACGATGATTGATGAAAACAAAATAAATCCCAACTGCTCCTTTATAAGTAAAATCTATTTCAAATACATAACGTCCGGCTTTAACAATTCGTTGAGAGTTTGGTTTTACATATTCTCCACTTTTTATAGATGGACTGGTAAACTTTTCAAGAAAACCACTACGTTTGGTTCTTTCAAGCGGTTTTCGCGTTGGATATGATACATAACCATTGTTATCGCCCATAATGCTTATTCCATCTATTGTATATTCAAGAATTAAAATCCGACTTAAATAGTCTACTTTTACTTTCAACTCGTCAATTATACCAAGAACTGCTGTGTTCCGACTATCAGACTGTTTCAATGAAGCAATTTCGCCATCAAAAGCTTTGCTTCTTTCATCCTGAGCAGCTTTCAATTGCTTTGAAACATCATCAATATCAGTCTCAAGTTTATCAGTGTCAACCAGTTTGCTCAAAGCTGTCTCCAGCGTCTTGCTGCTAACCGTTTTCTTTTTAATATCTTTAAACTCTTTGCATATATCGTCGACGTTGGTGTTTGTCTGTTCATTTGATATTTTTATTTGAGTTATTTCAGTAGTAAAAGCAGTTCTCATTTGTTTTGAAGCATCAGCAATAGCAGTTTCTAGTTCATTGTTATCAACCATTAATTTTGTTTGTTGATTTGTCCAATCCGTGTAATAATATTTTGAACACCAGATCTTATTTGTTCATTTAATTTCTTGTAGTGTTTATTATCTTCCAATCCATCTTCTTTCTTTTCTAGCTCTTTTAAAGCATCACTCAAAAGTTTTATTTCATCTTTCAATCCGTTTTGAATTTCAATCATTTCTCACGGTTTGCTTGTAACTTTGTTTGTATTTGACTTAGTTTATCATCAACATCTGTTGTCAAATTTTTCATCATATCTGGAATTGTATCAATATTATAATCACGTATGATCTTTGCTACTCTTCTAACAGTAAATGCTTTGTTGCTGCATCATCTGCTTTATCTGGATTGCCAACATTGGTAATTTTATTATTATCCATGTTAAGATCACTTTTTAAAACATTTTCCTGGTTTTTACCCTTGTGAAGATAATTAACCAGATGTTTTTGTTTTACATACTCAGACAGCACAATACCAAAATTTGTAATATTAACACTGCCAGTAGTAACTTCCTCGCCAAGATCGTTAAAAAGCCCCATTGTTTATAATATGATTAGATTAACTTTCACCGATGAAGTTACGCTTGACCAACTTCCTCGGACGATCAAGATACAGAAAGTCGAACTCCTTGTCAGTTGCTTTTTTATACTGATATTTAGATTCAGAGAGCAATTCAACCGAATGTCTTTGGGAGTTTTGTAATAAGATTGAGATAAATAAAGTATACAACAATTTGTGTGTCTTCCCTGGATGAAAGTATTAATATCATTTTGATTGCGCTCACATCTTCTGATTATCTGAATCTAAAGTATCTATAACTTCATCATTTGAACATTCTAATATGTCTCCGACTGGGATTTTATTCTTTTTTGCTATTTTTTCAAGTTTTTGCGACAAGACCTGGTACTTCGACTGTTCCAAGTTTTTAGCAAACAAGTAAATCTTGTCATAGTAAACCAAAGGTTTTAATAGCATGTTAAATAATGTGTTTGTTTTGCTGATCCTGAATTACCACAAATTAACATTCTAAAACAACAGCCTGGCATAAAGTTCCGTATTTGTTTAAAATCACCATCGTCTGTCTTCATGTCATCGTTTTGAATTTCCATTATAATAATACTTGGATAATATTAATATTATCTAACTTTATTATATATATCTCGTGACAAACAACTTGGAACAGAAAAAGAATGTATTAAAGCCAACCAAGTTAGATATTACGGCTTGAAAAAGATTTCAGAAAAACTTCCCGAACCAGCAAAACAAAAAGAACCAGATTTTAGAAAAGTAAAACTTTTAAAAACCCGGGAAATTTTCAATGACCTTGAAGCTCTACTAAATGATTTTGATTTCAGGAAGTTGTCGCTACAAACTTGTTTTTCGAAAATTTATTTTTAGTCGTGGCGGCCATCTTGAATTTCCGACCGACATGAAATTTTGATAGGATCAATAAGACATCAAGCGCAACATTCCTGTGAAGTTACATGAAAATCCGTCAAGTAGTTTCAAAGGAGAAGTCGCTACAAGTTTTCATTATATAACTATGTAAACAAAGATGGCCGCTGACAGCCATGTTTAACGTCGAATCAAAATAATGTTCGACTAGGATAACCATCATGTCATGCTGATCATTTTAGAAAAAGTCCCATATCAATATCACTTATAGTTTTCAAGAAGTAGTCGCTTCAAACTTATTTTTTTAAAATATATTTTAAACTGTGGCGGCCATCTTGAATTACTGGCCGATCTGAAATTTTGCTAGGATCAATAAGACATTAAGAGCATCATTCCTGTAAAGTTTCATGAAAATCCGCCAAGTAGTTGCAGAGGAGTAGTCGCTACAAGGTTTTACTATATAACTCTATGTAAACGAAGATGGCCACTGGCAGCCATGTTTAACGTCGAATCAAAACGATTTTTGACAAGGACCAACATCATGTCATGCTGATCATTTTAGAAAAAGTCCCATATCAATATCACTTATAGTTTTCAAGAAGTAGTCGCTACAAACTTGTTTTTTAAAAACCTATTTTTAGATTTGTCGGCAATCTCGGATTTCACATCAACATGAATTTTTGCTAGGATCAACTAGACTTCATGGGCAAAATTTCTGTAAAGTTTCATGAAAATCCATTCAGTAGTTTCCGAGGAGTAGTCGCTACAGAAAAAAGTTTACGGACAGACAGAAAGACGGACGGACGACAGACACCGCAGCACGGCATAAGCTCTGCTTATCTCTGATCAGTAGAGCTAATAAGACACCAAGAGCAACATTCCTGTTAAGTTTCATAAAAATCTGTCTAGTAATTTCAGAGGAGTAGTCGCTACAAGGTTTTTACTATATAAATCTATGTAAACAAATATGGCCGCTAGCGGCCATGTTTATAGTCGCATCGAAATAAATTTCGACAAGGATCAACATCATGTCATAATGATCATTTTAGATAATGTCCCATATCAATACAGTTTTCAAGAAGTAGTCGCTACAAATTGATTTATTTTAAATCTATTTTTAGCCGTGGCGGCCATCTTGAATTTCCGGTCAGTCTGAAATTTTCTAGGATCAACTAGACATCAAGAGCAACATTCCTGTGAAGTTTCATGAACATCCGTCAAGTAGTTTCATAGGAGTAGTCATTACACGTTTTTACTATATAACTCTATGTAAACAAAAATGGCCACTGGCAGCCATGTTTAACATCGAATCAAAATAATGTTCAACTAGGATCAACATCATGTCATGCTGATCATTTTAGAAAAAGTCCCATATCAATATCACTTATTGTTTTCAAGAAGTAGTCGCTACAAACTTATTTTTAAAAAATCTATTTTTAACTGTGGCGGCCATTTTGAATTTCTGGTCGATCTGAAATTTTGCTAGGATCAATAAGACATCAAGAACAATATTCCTCTGAAGTTTCATGAAAATCCGCCAAGTAGTTTCAGAGAAGTAGTCGCTACAAGTTTTTACTATATAACTCTATGTAAACAAAGATAACCACTGGCAGCCATGTTTAACGTCGAATCAAAACGATTTTAGAAAAGTCCCATATCAATATCACTTAGAGTTTTCAAGAAGTAGTCTCTACACACTTGTATTTTAAGAATCTATTTTTAGCTTTGGCGGCCATCTTGAATTTCACATCGACATCAATTTTTGCTAGGATCAACAAGACTTCATGGGCAAAATTTCTGTAAAGTTTCATGAATATCCATCCAGTAGTTTCAGAGGAGTAGTCGCTACAAAAGTTTACGGACGGACAGACAGACGGACAGACGGACGGACGACGGACTCCGCACCACGGCATATGCTCTGCTGATCTCTGATCAGTCGAGCTAAAAACCTAAGAACGTCCCAATATTGTTTATCTCATAGCACTGGAAGCCGAAACAAGGGGAATCAATAATCAGTTAAAAACGGCAACGTCAGAAAAATCAATAACGCGACTGAATAACAAATTGCAAAAAATAAAAGAAGAAAGTGCAACAGCACGCGAAAATATTGAAGCAATCAAAGAAAAGAACAAAAAAACAAAAACACCGGCTAAACATGCAGCCAAAAAAACACCAGGTAAACCTCCAGCCAAAAAAAACCCGGGTTAACCTCCATCCAAAAAAGCAACCAAGCCTCCAGCTAAAAAAGCGACCAAGCCGCCAGCCAAGAAGAAAACAAAAACTCCGAGGCGAATAGTTAATCTTGAAGGAATATTAAAAGACATAACTTCGGAGGAAATTGCTAAGTATCAACAAGAGGAGAGAGAAAGAAAGAAAGAAGAAAACAGAATAAACCGTATGTTTAAAACTTAATATAATTTAACTAGTCTTAAACTTATCTTAACTTATCTTAATTTATCTTATTTTAATCTAACGTTATATTATACATGTCTTTGTTAAAATGGAAAGAATTAGCAGATAAAAAGCAAAAGCGACTGTGCTTGTTAAAGAATACGAGAATAAAGTTATCCGGAAAAAAATAGAAAAAGATGCTGGTCGTGATTTATACGCGGAAGTATTTAAACCTGTTAGCGTATCATGGATTGCCTAAGTTATTTGATGGGAAGTCTAAAAGACAACAACAAGTATTTAAGATTAATGCAGATGCTGGAATTAATAAAGAATTAACGGGGAGACATGGATTTCCATTACCATCGGAAATACTTACTAGTGGATATAAAGATGGTTTAGACACAAGGGTTCAAGTGTCAACTGATAAAATCCGTGATATTGGCCAAGAAAGGTCTAATCTTACTAAACAAATGAAAAAAACAAAAAGATAAAACATTAAAGAAAAGCATTGAAGATGAAAAAAAGCTTTGGAAAGAGAAACAGACGGATTAAGATATTATAGAAGTAGGCTTCTGGGAATAATTGAAAATGCTCCCGTCTTTGGCCAAGGAATACAACAAAAAAAGAAACTCTTACCAAGTCGACACAGATAGTCACTATGGAATGTTGCAAATTGATTTACCTAATCTTGTTGGTCATCACAAACTTATTGCCAAACAAGGAGAAGCAGTTGTGCTAGACATAAAAGTAGATGATGATTTTGTAGACTTTATAACAAAGCGTTACAATAATAGAAAAAATACACGAAGCTGTCCCAAAATGCATTCAAGAAACTAACAGAATTATCTGGTTTACCAATTCATAAAGGTTCTTCAAAGTTCAAAATGATTTTAGGAGGTTGTGCTGATGTTAAATATTACAATAGTCCTGATGATCTGGATGATGATCTGGAGTTAGTATGTGGTAGTATCGAATCAGGAAATAATAGTCCACAGTTAATAAATAAAGGTATTAGCATAATCGATGAATTATTAAAAATAGGTAAAATATCACCCAAAGAACATGAGCAACTATTTTCTAAATATTTTGATTTAATTATTATCTAACTGTAATTAAACCTGAAAACCAAAGAAGAATTAATTGATCACTTGACGCGACTTGTAGCTGCATACTGGCGCTGTTATAAATTGTGTGGTATTATAAACACAACATTACAGATTGCCAGTGGAACAAATGCCGTATTGGCATTGGTTCTGGCAATTCCTGTTTTTGTAGCCGCAGTTGGTGCAGTTCCTCCAGTAGTTGCTGTTTTAGTAAGTAAAACAAGAATAGCAGAAAGAAAGACTTTGTTAAAAAGACATCATAAAAGTTTCAAACAACTTCTATCATATGTCCAAACAACCACAGGACTAGAAAATGATGAGGAGATAATTAGGATTGTCTTTAATAAAATATTAGAAATTCAAAAGAATGATAATTTCACAGAACCTCTGGAAATGTATATGAAAAAAAGTAAGTTAAACGGTCATGGCATCCAGTCGTTATTCTTTTTCAACTTTCATATCCTATCATATTTTTCTCTAGTGGATTTTGTTTTAAACGGTTTTGTTTACTTTTTTATTTTTAATATTTAAAATATTTTCTGAAAAATGTATTCAAATTTGATGGATCATTTTCGACCCTCTATTTTATCCAAAACATTTGTAATTTTGTAAAAACAAATTTTCAAATCTTTGTCTATTTGTAGAAGACAAATCATATGCTACCAAGTATTTATCCAAATGGTTCTTTCTGTGGTAAATAGTTTTCTTTCGGTTGTAGTTGTAACCTGCAATAAGACTGTAACCGTTGTGAGCTCCACAATTAAGGCAAATACGCTCGTTATCAAAAACCTCATGAGTGCCATTACAATTAATACATGCATTAGAGCATGTGTAACACAGCTTGGTTTTGACACAATATTTACAAAGCTTCTTTTTATTAGTCAGGCAAAATAAGATACAATCTGCACATACTCCAGGGGGATCAATAATATCCAAAACTCTTTCACAATATTTGTAATTCATTATACTACACTATAGAATTATATATTTAAAATATAGGCTTAAAAACATTATCTCATGTAATATTATATAAAAAGAACGTATAGAAAAGAAAATCAAAAACTTTTAAAAAAATCAAATAATGTGTGCTCGAAGGGTTGATTTTGAAAATACAACTTAACTTGAAAAAGAGTTAATAGTTTTTACAAACTTTCAAGATCTGACTGAAAGAATTATAACGATGGCATAACAACTGAAAAATAAAAACCCAGAAATAAACAGGTTGCATGCTTTTTGTAAACAACTAATTTCATCAGCAACTTGCAGTTTTGTAATTGAGGATTCTTTTATTGCTTTCTACAGCATTTTGTTAGACAAAGGAATTAATATCATTGTTTATGCTAGTTAAATAAAAATAATTGTATCTATAGTACATGAAAAGTTGAACAGAAACAGTAGCTGACTTTAAAAAGACTCTCATGATCAAGGCGAAAGAGGAGATTGAAGAGTTTAAAAAAAACCGGATGGAACTCTTGGAGGGATTTCTTTTTTAAATTATGTAAATATGACTGATTAAAAAATACACCCACAGACATGACGACAGAAGCAATCAATATTTTTTTAAAAAGACCAAGCAGACGCAGTAGACAAAAAGTTTGAGAATTTTAAGAAAGAATTAATTAAGGGGGAAAAAATCATATGAATGATATTGATATCGAATGCTATGAAAACTTGAAAACGTTTATTAAAAGTTTGAAATGAAATAATATAATATAATCTATAGTATATGGGAAGTTATGCAGAAGAAGAAAGGAAACACTTGGATGAGGATAATAAATTTATGAAAAAGCAGCTGTCTATGAACTGTCTTTTAAAGTAGCTGTCTATGAGCTGTCTTTTAACTAAAGCAAACAAGGAGATCAAAGAGTTTGAAGAAAGTCATATGAAACGATTGGAAGAAGATATTGCGGCTTTTAAAAAAGATTGGGTGATAAAGGCCGAGCATGAAGCTAATACTGCTATATAGCTTCTTACAAACCTGGCGATAAAACAAATTAAGATTTTTAGTGAAACACGAGAAGATGAGGTAGCCAAGGATGTTGAGTATTTTAAGGATGAGTTAATCAGCAAACTGAAAAAAACTCATATAATTAATACTGATATCGGATGCTATGAAGACTTTGAAATGATTATTAAAAGCATGAAAGAGATGATTAATGAAAAGCTTCTTGATAAAAACGACTTTATAAACTATTGTGAGCACGTGAAAAAAATAAGATTGGCAATAGCTTAAGGTGATATTGAAACCGATGATTTCGAGAGATACTGTAAATATCATGTAAAAATCAATCAGATGCTAGATGACAGGACTCTTGAAAAAGAATGCTTTTGGAAATACTTAGACATTCTTCTGGATGGAAAAATAGATGTTCTTTTGATGAAAAAATAGATATTCTTGAAGTATCAGAAGAGGATGACGCTGATACCGATGATGATACCATTTTTGTTGAGAAAATAGATGGTGATAAAATTAAAGATATTAGCACCATTCCTGTTGAAAAATAATTAAAGGCTTAAAAAAATAATCTCATGTAATATTATATAATGAGTATCCAAGAAATTGAAAAATCCCCAAAACAATATAGCATTTTAAGAACGATTTGGTGATGTCGTCGGAAGAAGAAGCTAGATTCAAAAAATCTAAATCACGCCATATTTGCGGTAATGGTTTTGTAACAGCTCTCAAAAAAGATGACGCAGGTCGTACAGTGGCATACGAAAACTCCATCAGAAAAGTCAGGGACCATTGTCATATAACTAGAAAGTATAGTGGAAGCGCCCACGATATATGTAATATTAATTTCAGGCTGACTAAGAAAATACCTGTTGTATTTCATAACGTGAAAGGATATGATTCTCACTTTACAATGCAACACATCGGAAAGTTTAAACGAAACATAAATGTTATACCAAATAACATGGAAAAGTACATGGCTTTTATGTTAGGACCAAGTTTTGTGTTTATTGACAGTTTTCAGTTTATGTCTCAGTCATTAGAAAATTTAGTAAAAAACATCCTCTCGTTTCAATACACATTTCAAGAATACTTTGATGACAAGCTAGAATTAATAAAAATAAAAGATGTTTATCCTTATGATTACATGAACAGTTTTAAACGTTTTAAGGAAACTAAATTACCTAAAAAATTAACTCTATTCTCAATTAAATGACGAACACATTTCAGATGCAGATTATGATCATGCTAAAAAAATATGGAAAACATTTAAGATTAAATATATGGGAGAATATCATGATCTGTATCTTAAGACTGATGTGCTTTTGCTGACAGATGTTTTTGAAAACTTTAGAATAGTGTGCATTGAGTATTACAAATTAGATCCTTGTCATTACTTCAGTAGTCCTGGTTTAGCCTGGGATGCATGCCTTAAGATGACTGGTATCGAACTTGACTTAATCACTGATATTGATCAATATTTGTTTGTGGAAAAAGGATTAAGAGGCGGTACAAGTTATATCGCAAACAGATATTCGCAGGCTAACAATAAATATATGAAAAACTACGACAAGAAAAAAGAAAGCAAGTACATAATATATCTTGATGCTAATAACGTGTACGGGGGTCAACCGTTGCCTACTGGTAGGTTCAAATGGGTTGATAAGTTTGAAAAAGGAAAATCAAATTACATTGTTGAGTGTGATATCGAGTACCCCAAGAGACTGCATGACTTGCATATGCCCCGGACAGACTAAATACAAAAAATGAGTGGTTGTCAGACTATTGTAACAATTTAAAACAAAAGTTTAAATTGGGATCTTGCAATGTTAATAAACTTGTTACAACACTAAAAAATAAAGAAAAGTATGTCGTGCATTTTAGAAACTTAGAATTGTATAAAAAGCTTGGATTGAAAGAAATATAAAAAAATCGGAGTTAACAAAAATACACCGAATACTACAGTTTGACGAATCAAAGTGGTTAAAGACATACATAGACTTTAATACTGCCAAGAGAACAGCTGGTAAAAATGCTTTTGAAAAGAATTTCTTCAAACTGATGAACAATTAAGTTTTTGGTAAAACTATGGAAAATTTGAGAAAAAGAATTAATGTTAAATTAACGACGAGGAGGTCCTTTTAAAATATGCAGCAAGGCCTTCATTTATTTCTTGTAAAATGTTTAATGAACATTTATTTGCCATAAACAGAATAAAAGAACGATTAGTTTTAAATCGTCCTTGTTATGTTGGCATGTGTATTTTAGACTTGTCAAAATATTTGATGTATGATTTTTATTACAACTACATTAAAAATAAATATGATGAAAAAGCTAAATTATTATTTACCGATACCGATTCCTTGTGTAATGAAATAAAAACAAAATATGTGTATGCAGACTTTTACAAGGATAAAGAACTTTTTGATAATTGTGATTATGATTCAAAAAGTAAATTTCATTTTAATGATAATAAAAAGGTTATTGGCAAGATGAAAGATGAAACATGTGGCATACCTATTGTTGATTATGTTGGACTACGAAGTAAACTATATTCGTATAGGCTAGATAATGCGGTTAGTACAAAGAAATGTAAGGTGTTAAAAAGTGTGTTGTTAAAAAACAAATAGCACACGATGATTACAAAGAGATTTTGTTTACAGCAGCAGAAAGTCACCATGAGATGAACGTTATTAGATCACAATAGCATCACATAAGCAGCTATGTAATAAATAAAAAAAAGTTTATCAGCTTATGATGATAAAAAATACATACTAGATAATGGACAATATACATTAGCATACAAGTAAAATACTCCATGGTAAAATACGATATGTGCAGAGATAATGAAGACTACTGTCCGATTCCGTCTGACTTTGCTTAATGAATTGCAAATGTTTAAGTTGAATCCTATGAGCAAAATATTATGTTACTGAAATGATCAACTGGATTGATAATTAGTATAGAGAGTTGGGGTTCCAGCGATAGTTTCCTAGAGCGGGTTTGCTTAAGTAATAAATAATATGTGTCAGGGCTTTTGGTCCAAGTATGCCTATTAATTAGATTTTTTGTAAATGATGGCGTACTTTAGTTAATAGCCATGGCCGACACATTTTACAGTTGCTTGGTGTTCGTTGCCCGCTCTGGGAAACTGCGCTGGTACTCCCACTCTCTATACTACTAATGGAGTGTCTACAATATAATTTGCAGCAACTCTGCAGTTCTGCAGGTGAGACGGTTCTAGGCCCATTCTCCATATTTTATCTCGATGTACATGGAGGATGAGCCAGGCATGTTCGTTCCTGTTAGGCGCCATATAACCTTTCATGTGTTGGTGCGCCTTAAAACC
>JAWPHD010017238.1:0-45674 GCA_037043455.1 Cyrtodaria siliqua | reverse complement strand
CCGATGGTGTTTTTTATGCTGTACATATATATGTTTGTATTTTTAACGTGGCCCTAAAGATGAACGAGTAATCCTCTACTGAAATCTATCGACGTTGGACTGCTCACCACTTGTCACTACAAGCTCCCGCACGTGACAAGTGAAACCTACGACGGCTGCAGCGACTAACCGCGGACCTATTCACGGTGACTTGGGGTTTGGAGCCTTCACAGAATGGAATATTGCGGCCCTGTTGTAACAGTAAAAGGTAATAAAAAGAAAGTTTGAAAATAGATGTTATATCATGTGTGTCCGCAAGTTTGTAGTGAATTATTTATATTTTCAAAATGTATCTATTAAATTGGACAAGAAGCCCTATGAACGGTCATTTGGTACAATATACATGTGTATAAAGGTTTGTTAAATTGTACAAATCACTAAGTGCAATATATATGTTTGGACATGCGAACCATTTGCCATTCGGTGCATTATATAACCAGAGAAAACGTTAGATAGTTCAGCATGATATCAAATGTATGTATACTATCTTACATAATAGTTATAAGCCATAAGGACAACAGACGACGAAACGTGGACAGATACACAATGCGTTATCAGAACAGAACAGAACATAATTTATTAACTCCACGTCCGACAATCCCTTACATATTTTGAAATCAGGTTTATGTTCTAAGAATTTATTGTATAATGTACATAGCCCAATTTCTTTTAAGTAGGCAGAGCATATCGTCCGCTCCTGGAGCCGTCATTTCTACCGGTGTTTCCTTCAAACCTTATTCCGATAAAAAGTCTACTTAACGACGACTTGTAGTTTGCACAAGACAACCTAGGAAATATACATAATAACTTATGAAATGCACATGACAACTTAGAAAATGCACATAACAACTTAGAAAATGCACAAGACAACTTAGAATATGCACATAACAACCTACGAAATGCACATAACAACTTAGAAAATGCACATAACAACCTACGAAATGCACATAACAACTTACTAAATGTACATAACAACTTACATAAAAACGCACATAACAACTTAGGAAACGCACAAGACAACTTGGAATATGCACATAACAACCTACGAAATGCACATAACAACTTAGAAAATGTACATAACAACTTGGAAAATGCACAAGACAACTTAGAATATGCGCATAACAACCTACGAAATGCACATAACAACTTAGAAAATGCACATAACAACTTAGAATATGCGCACAACAACCTACGAAATGCACATAACAACTTAGAAAATGCACATGACAACCTAGAAAATGCGTATAACAACTTACAAAATGCACATAACAACTTAGAAAATGCACAGGACAACTTAGAAAGCGTACGGCACAAAATGCAAAAAGTCAACAGAAGGCAGCCGATTGACCTCCTTCCAACAATTTGACACACTCTTCACTGACTGGCTGTAACTTTCCTGAACCGCCAATTGGATTGACCTAGACACAGTTTTGCAGGCAATCCGACTGGCCAAACTCTTCTATTCTACAACATAATCTACTATTGTCAAAGACGGATTTTTCACTTCACATCAACTCTACTGCTGCAGCTCTACTAGAAACTACTTTGGACGAGAGAAGTTAGTCTGCTTTGGACCCAAGAGCATCTGAAAATCGTTTTTGGAAAAGCTCGCTAAAATGCGCCATTCAATACAGCGAGGGTAAATAAACGCTTATACGTCTGCTACCCAACCTCTTCATATAGGTGCTTATTACAGGCCACATGAACACGATGAAGACATTCTAGAATAACTCGGGAAGTCACTAGAACAAGTCAGGAAGAACAAATATAATATTTGATTAGTTGGAGACCTACATTTTACAAAATTCTCACGGAATGACTATATTCCATCCATCAACCAAACCTGTCAGTATCGCAGTGTGTATGAAACATTTATTCATATCGATCTCATTTGGTTTTAACCCATAATCCTAGGTCTCAATGACCATAACATTGTCTGCGTTGATGCCAATTTAAGACCAAAACTGATTAGGCCTAAACCACGCGAAGTCCATATTTACAGGAAAACAGACTCGATACTTCTCAAATCAAAAATAGACAAATTTAAGAACATTTTCTTAAAAAAATGCTCGGGTAAGTCTGTTCAAGAACTCTGGGATGACTTCTTCCAGAACCTTAACAAACACATGCCAGTTGATGAACAAACAAACACATGCCATCTTTAGTTGTAAGAGGTAAGTCTTCTCTACCATGGATAACGCAAGATATAAGACGAACCATAAGAAATCGAAATAAGCTATACATTCCGGCAAAAAAGGACAGACAATGCGGCACATATAGATTAATACTTCAAACTTTGGTACTTAGTGTGAAATAAGATAAATACTGCCTACGAATCATACTTGGAAGATACCATTGGTGTGAACCAGAAGAATGATGAACCCAAGATAAATTTCAACAAAAAGTTATCCTTTCTGAAAAATGCTCGTCAAGGCAACCCCCTCTACAATGTGAAACTAATCACAGACACAACTGGGAAAGCAAACATTATAAACTCACAATTTCAATCTGTTTTTACTCCAAAATTCCCAAACAGCCTCAGTCAACTATTCAAAGTTAGCAACCAAAACCGCATTGATAAAACTCACATCCAATTACAAGCATTACCATCCTCACTACCAAACAAAATAACAATCATTGCAGACATAGCCATAAGCACTACAGTTATACTCAATCTCCTTAAAGGAAATGGACACACGGCAATCTTGAATTGTTTATCAAGCCATGAAATTAGCGTCTCAGTTTATTTATCCAATATCAGTTTGACTTTAAACCTGCTTGCATATAATTTAAAAAAAAGAAAAAAATTTCATTGTTTCGTCTTATTCTTCCGTAGGTGTACATATATTATTGGTGCAACATTATCAACAGTAAAAAAAATGCCCTAAATTATTTACTTTTTACTATATTAATGATTGAACAAGTGCAAGTAATGTAGGAGAACTAACGGGAGGCCGTGAGTTTTTAAAAAAAATCAAGATTGCCATGTATCCCTTTAGAGATCTTAACCCAAAGAAGGCAGCCGGGCCAGACAGGATTAAACCTCTAGTTCTGCAGGAACTACGAGAGTAGTTATCGCCCATCCTGCAGGTAATTTTCCCTTTTCCCAGTAGAAACAGACCAGATACTACAGGTATGGACTACTGCTAATGTAGCCTCTCTCCTCAAGAAAGGTGATAAGTCTCTTGCAGTAAACTAGCGCCCCATACTTCTTATTTGCATCCTATGCAATTTCCTAGAACATATTGTAGCGTCGAACCTGGTCAAGCACATGGCTAGCAACAACTTCATGTACGACCTCCAGCATGGCTTCGGTGCTAGGAGGCGTGAGAGGTGTTACATGTTATAATTACCTCTCATTAACAGACTCAATAAAACAGAGTCTGCTACTTTTCTCTCTTGTTTTTGTTGCTTCCAAGGGATCACCTTTTCAGTATTTATTGACACTAGCGTTTGTTTAGTGCTGTGTTGCGGCCGTAAAAGGTCGCCCCGACTACAAATCAGTAGTGTTATTATGTACTGGTCCTTTGGGATCACCAAGCCTATTCTGTGTTGCTTTAAAGTAGAATATCGCTTAAGCCGGTGCTAAGAGGCGTGAGAGGTGTTGCATCTTATAATTACCTCTCATGAGCAGACTCCATGAAACCGAGTCTGCAACTTTTCTCTCTTGTTTGTGTTTGTTGCTTCCAAGGGATCACCTTTTCAGTATTTATTCAAAGAACGCAGGTACTGTGAGGCACAACTAGTCATACTGATGGAAGACTTAGCCTGAAATACCAGCATAGGTAAGCATACTGATCTTATTCTTCTCGATTTCAGTAGGGCCTTCAACAAGAGAAGTTGCTCCTCAAACTACACAATCATAGCATCCGCGGTCTAACTTTGCCCTGGATACGAGCATTTCGGACGCAAACAGTACTGCTGGGGGAAGAAATCTCAGACACGATATCAGTAACATCTGGTGTATCTCAAGGTTGAACTATTACAAATATTCCTTTGTCCATAGTACCGCGGAATGCTCTATCAGTAGTTGTTTTGCTGATGCATGGCTTTCACGTCTTACCTCTTTGTCCATTTCTACACTTAAGTTCATCGATGGGGAAGCAGAAACAATTGCCATTCGTACAGATCCCTTACAGATCCCTTACACAGCACGGATTCCATAGTTCAAAGCTACACAAACCATGTTCTCCGACCCCATATTAACAAGGAGTCTGATCAAGTCAGACATTTACTAAAAATACTATATCTTAATAAAGGTATTGATCTTATTGACATGCTAAGTATTTTTCGAGATAATCATGTTGTTGATTCTGTTTCTAAATATTTAAAAAAAATATCAGAAAGTCCTACAATTTGTTATAAGTATAAAAATAAAATAGAAATATATTTTTCAATTACATCAACAATTTTAGTAAACAACACTCCTAAGGAATGTGAGTGTAATACATCAAAATGTTGCTATACTCCAGCAGGTCATATCATCTCTGGTAATTTTGATATTGTAGATAAACTTATTCGGCATCTGTTTGCTAAAGGCCCGAAGTATAGATTACCTTCAATTATTGATTTTAATGCATGTCGTGCTTAGATCGCCCAATCCATTGTGGATTTTATTATAAAATGGTGTCGTAGAGAACATGCGACCCAAACTCTATTTCTTCTTGGAAAAAGTCAATTCCTAAAATTATATATACACGTATTAACTTTTATAATGCTAAAGAAATATAAAAAGATCGGACAGGGAAAGTAGCATTCAAGGAGGACAGTCAACCACAAAACACACAAACAAACACGCAAACAGGCAAACAAGAAGGCAAAAGTAATAATAAGTGCAAACTACATCACAAACACAAAAGGGTTGACAATAGGACTACCGCCTTGGAACGGTCAGTGGCAAAGTAGGCCACTGGGGGTTTAAATCGCTTCTAGGGTGCACCAAACCTCACACTTACCCTACTGTCATCCCATTAAAACAGGACAGTGTAAATAAAGAAATCCCTGCCATGATCTAATCTCTAACCAGCAAAGCACCAATAGGCAATATAAGTAAAACACAAATATGCTCGTGTAAATATAATACAAAAAAACAATAGCCTAGAAAGCCACAATGAAGGTACTCACTGACTTGGCAGAAGCCAGAGAAACAAGAGAATAAACCATTAAGGGCACGACAACAAAGATCATAGACCAATATCAAACGCCACCGGCTCAATGGACTTTAGGTAGGCGCCATCATAGGGTCCACAGCCTGTCCGGTCGTCGTACAATTAAAGAGGAAAGCATAGTGGCGAGAAGTAAATGGGTCCACCACCAAGCATGCAGTAAGTTGCAAAATGATAGGGTCATAACCTCTTTTGATAAACTTTTTTACCAAGAATCTTAAGAAGTTTATAAATCACATCACCATAGAAGTCAGGTTGTGATAGTCCTTGTCGCAGAAGAGTCCTTAAATTACTTTTATATTTGAAAGAAGATCAGGTTTACGATAATAAAATTTTGCAAAGGTTTTACGAAGTTTATGGTAACGGCAACCCTGATTGAGTAGTTTTTTAGTTCGGCAACCCTGATTGAGTAGTTTTTAGCCCTACTGGCCGAAGGCCAGCAGAGCTTATGGGATGGCGAGTTGTCCGTCGTCCGTCCGTCGTCCGTCGTCCGTCCGTCCGTCTGTTAACTTTTGCCTTGTGAACACTCTAGGGCCTTCATTATTAATCGAATCTTTACGAAACTTTACCAGTGTCTTTATATCAATGAAAGCTCGGACAAGTTCGAAAACCAGTCGGATCGGATAAATTTCACCGGAGTTATGGCCCTTGTTTTGCTGGAAAATGCCATATTAAGCCTTGTGAACACTCTAGCACCTTCATTTAGTATTTGATCTTTACCAAACTTGTACAGATTGTTAATATCAATAAAAGCTCGGACAAGTTTGAAAACCAGCCAAATCGGATCAGTAACGCCGGAGTTATGGCCCTTATTTTTGCTGAAAATTGCCATTTTTTGCCTTGTGAACGCTCTAACACCTTCATTTATTATTTGATCATTACCAAACTTGCACAGATTGTTAATACCAATGATACCAATGATAGATTCGCCAAGTTCGAAAATCAGCTAAATTGGTTCAGTAACACCAGAGTTATGGCCCTTGTTTTTTCTGAAAAATGCCATTTTCTGCCTTGTGAACACTCTAGCACATTCATTTAATATTTGATCTTTACCAAACTTGCACAGATAGTTAATATCAATAAAAGCTCAAACAAGTTCGAAAACCAGCTAAATCGGATCAGTAACACCGGAGTTATGGCCCTTGTTTTTTCTGGAAAATGCTATTTTCTGCCTTGTGAACACTCTAGGGCCTTCAATATTAATCGGACCTTTACTTAACTTTTCCAGTGTCTTTATATCAATGAAAGCTCGGACAAGTTCGAAAACTGGCAAGATTGAAATAATTTCACCGGAGTTATGGCCCTTGTTTTGCTGAAAAATGCCATATTAAGCCTTGTGAACACTCTAGCACCTTTATTTATTAATTGATCTTTACCAAACTTGCACAGATTGTTAATATCAATAAAAGCTTGGACAAGTTCGAAAACCAGCTAGATCGGACCTTTAACAGTGGAGTTATTGCCCTTGATTTAGTTAAAATTGCTATATTTTGCCTCAGTAAGATCATAGGGCCTTCATCTTTCATTCAATCTTTACCAAACTTTTGCAGATTGTTTATATAAATGAGAGCTAGGACAAGTTCGAAAACTAGCTGGATCGGACCATTAACAGCGGAGTTATGGCCCTTGATTTAGTTAAAAATGCTATATTTTGCCTCAAGAAGATAGGGCCTTTATCTTTCATTCGATCTTTACCAAACTTTACCAGATTGTTTATATAAATGAAAGCTTGGACATTTCGAAGATCAGCAAGATCGGACCAGTAACAGCGGAGTTATGGCCCTTGATTTAGTTAAAAATACTATATTTTGCCTCGTTAAGATTTTTCATCTGATCTTTACAAAACTTTACCTGATTGTTTATATCAACGACAGCTCAGACAGTTTCAAAAACCAGCCAGATCGGACCAGTAACAGATGAGTTATGGCCCTTGATTTAGTAAAAAATGCTATACTTTGCCTCGTTAAGACGATAGGGCCTTCATTTTTCTTGCGATCTTTACGAAACTTTACCAGATTGTTAATATCAATGACAGCTCGGTCAAGTTCGAAAACCAGCCAGATCTGACAAGTAACAGTGGAGTTATGGCCCTTGATTTTGTTAAAAATCCTATATTTTGCCTCGTTAAGACAATAAGGCCTTCATCTTTCATCCGAAACTTTACCAGATTGTTAATATCAATGAAAGCTTGGACAAGTTCGAAAAACATTCAGATTGGACCATTTACATCGAAGTCATGGCCCTTTATTTTCTGAAATATGCTATATCTTGGCCTCATTAAGACGAAAGGGCCTTCATTTGGCCGGATTTCATTGAAACTTTGCAGGGATGATCAGTACCAAGCCTAGTTGTACATTGTCACCGTGTTCCAGTTGAATGATTTTGGTGGAGTTATAGCCCTTTAAAGGTTTTAATACACAAACTTTGTTCTGACTAGTTCTCTTGAACCCCTGGCCGGATTAAACGAAACTTTTTAGGGATGATCAATTCTGTGTCTAGTTGTGCAAATAATCACCGTGTTCCGGTTGAATGATTTTTGGCGGAGTTATGGCCCTTTAAAGGTTTTAATAAACAAACTTTGTTCTGATCTACTTCTCCTGAACCCCTCGCCAGATTTCAATGAAACTTTGCAGGGATGATCAGCACCAAGCCTAGTTGTGCATGTCATCGTCAGGTTTTGGTTTATAGATATTTGGCAGAGTTATGGCCCTTTAAAGGATTTTGATACCACAATTTTTTTCTGGGCTAGTTCTCCTGAACCCCTGGCTGGATACAGACGAAACTTGACTAGGATGATCTGTATCAAGCCTAGTTGTACATATCATTGCCATATTTTGGTTGAATGATTTTTGGCAGAGTTGTGACCCTTTAAAATTTTAATACACAAACTTTGTCCAGATTAGTCTCTTCTGAACTCTTTGCCAGATTTCAGCGAATCTTGGCGAGGATGATCGGTAATAAGCCTAGTTGCACCTGTCATTGCCATGTTCTGGTTTAGTTATACAATGATTACGAATATTAAAGTCCTCAGATCGAGTACAAGCTCTTGAAAACCGAATAAGTTGAGACACATACACGCCATAAGAAGTTGCTCGGGGAACATGCCCATCCAAGTGGGCATCCAAGTGGGAATGTTCTAACCACTCTTTACTTCTTCCGAGACCTATTTTTTCGTTTCGTAAGTTACAGGGACATACGGACGGCAATCTTTATTTTTTAAAACACACGGAGTCCCGTTAGTTTTTCTGCATAACTTGCATTTGTTCAATCATTAATATTAATTATAAGACTAGTATTAAGCAATTTCTTTTTGCATATTATTAATTGTTGATATTATTGCACCAATAATATATTAAAACTCATATTATAATAGGACAAAATAGTGAATACTTGAAATTTGATTTCTTTAAATGATTTTTTTTTCAACTACCAATAATGGTAAGCCCATTTATTTTCCCCGTCAATGAGTGTGTTGTGGTGTAATCTCCCCGTCAATTGGTGAAGCAAGGGTCGGGAGGACCATCCCTTGCCACACCTTAAAATATCTTTACATTTACATGCAATATTCATATGAAATAATATTTTAGCAAAATGAACCCTAGAACATGGTTTAACCCCCTCCCCCCCCCCCCCCCCCCCAACACCCCCAGCGTCCTTTTCCGCCACTGACCGTTCCAAGGTGGTAGCCCTATTGTCAAACCTTTTGTGTTTGTGATGTCACATCTTGCATTTTATTCATCTTTATAGTTGTTGTTCGTTTCTGTGTGTTTGTGTTTGACTGTCGTCTTTGAATGCTACTTTTCCTGTTCGATTTTTATATCTACTTTGAATAAGTTCCAGCATGCTGTCAGCCGCATCAATCAAATCAAAACTTAAGTGCAGTTGTTTTGTTTTTATTTTGATTTTATATTTTTCTTACTATAATTTTAATACAGCTTTCTCTCTATTTCTTCACGTTTTCTTACTTCTAAACGTTTTATCTTATTTATTAAAAGGCACAGGCGCGCAACCTGCTCCAACTTATCAGTGATGGTGTGCAACAGTAGATAGGTAGGTGGGTAAGTGGATAGGTAGGTAGGCAGGTAGGCAGGCAGCAGGCAGGCAGGCAGGCAGGCAGGCAGTCAGGCAGGCCGGTCTGTCGGTCGGTCGGTCGGTCATACACGTACACTACCTCTTAATAAGACCTAAGTTAAAGTCACCTTCCTTAAAAGCAATTCTAGAAAACGATCTAATTTTTTAAATTATGATTCGAATACTCGGATTTATATTAACCAATAAGCGCTTTGAGCATCTGAATCATTCAGAACAGTGACTATCTGAACACTATATTCTGAGGTTCCTGCTGAGAAGTATTATATTTGCGCGGGGGTTATATATTTAATGTTTCTACGCAAAGGCATGTAAGTCGCGAAAAAGTAACCAAGTGCGTTAGTTTATTCAAATGTTACTAACGATAAGTAAAAGAGTATGGTTTCATCGAGTGAAAGTGGTTCAGATCTCGCTTTTGTTATAACCATTCCTGCCAATATGGACCTGACGAAATTTAGCTATTAATACATATAGCCCCTAAATGATAATATAACGTATTGTTAGCTGTTAAGTTTAGTCGTTTTGAGGACATGTTTAAAACATGATACAACATTGTTTCAGTTATTCTAGCGTGAATTTGGGTTTGATTTGGTCATATAGGGCACACAATTACATACGTTTTATCTAGATTTGCCATACCACTTGCTTGAAGCGGAGCAAGTCAGGGAGCATGACTACACCATTGAGTAACTTATGCCACAGACAACTGACATTGGAAAGAAGGTATGTTGATACTAATAGGCTGTTGTATGAATTTGACATTTATGTAAAATTACCAGGTTTTCGAAAACAAAATAACACTAAATCATTGGCATTTTAGTAACGTTTTCGTAAATTGAGTAGTTATTGGTAACCCATCTTGCGAGCTGCATCTTGCTGCCCTACCTTGAACCACATTCAGTAAACAGAGGAAATATATTCCAGACGGGGCCTTACCATAGTTCCGAATGCTTGTGCTCTAGTGTGTAGATGCCTTGGTCGGATATGTTGTTTAAAACATGTGTGTGTTTTCCAGAGCATGTCATTTTTAATGTTATCAACAAGCTATTTTGCGTGATCTGCAAGATTAAGTACTTGGCCATGTAGGGTATATGAGAGTTTAGGAGGACTGGATGATATGCCTGTCTCTGATAAATGAAGGACTAAGCAATACCTGAACTAAAGTCCGTCCACCATTTCTTCTCATATTGTTGAAAAGTATCTTGCTCTCATTGAAGGTGCTACTGTCTGTGCTACTGTTAGCATAAGCGTTGTATCATCTGCAATTAACTAACCTGTAAACTTATGTTTTCTAGTAGGTTTTTGATAAACAGCAAGAAGAGAATCTACTCCAGCCCTTGTGTTACGCCTGCGGTGCTTGTTACTTTTGTTGAAGACTCTCGTTCTATACCAACTGCCTGGGTCCTACCGATTATGATGCTTTTGATCAGTTCAGAGTATTTCCCTTAAAGCAGTGTTAGTCAAGCTTGAGAATAAGCGGATATACCTTAACCATTGTATTATCTGCAATTAAGGCATCAAGGACCATAGTTTTTGGTGGTTTTGGTTGACTGTGGTCCAATATGGTCTTCCATTATATGTGTGTGATGTTATATCTTCCCTTTTATTCATTTTCGTAATTATTGCTTGTTTCTGTGCGTGTTTTTGGTTGACTGTGGTCCTTGAATGCTACATTTCCTGTTCGACTTTATATACTTTTACCTTAACAAACGCTTTGCTAAAGTAACGCAGTACCAAATCTTTTTAACGGTCTTATACTAAACTAATTGTCTTAACAAATCTCATGATCTTAGTTACAGTAATAAAAACACGCATTTCTAAAGATAATGAGTATGTACCATTTCTGATGACAGACGCACAGATGGATTGGTATAATCTGAAGTGACCCCTATACGATTTGGTAAGTTTTGAACATTTGAATATCCGTTGTATATGACCGTAAATCCTTGTTAGATTATGTTCGCCAGATTATTTTCTGTTTGCAAAACAAGAGCGATCGTCTGCATTGTATTGTATAATAGCACAGTTGAAGCACTTAGGACAAATATCACCCGTATGACCTCGAGGGAAGTAATCCTGCTACTAATACAGTTTAGTCAACTTAAATATAACTTGCAGCGGCACTTTCATTACAGTATAAGCAAATAAATTAAACCAAATACTGTACTTTCTCTTTTAAAAATATAAAATCATTTAGACTGTACTTAGTAGCTCTATGCCTATTTATAGTACATAACGTACGTATAGAGCTCCTCCGGTCTAATGGGAGCGCTGTGCGAATACATATAATACGCATAGAGCTCCTCTCGTCTAGTGGGAGCGCTGTGCGAATACATATAATACGCATAGAGCTCCTCTCGTCTAATGGGAGCGCTGTGCGAATACATATAATACGCATAGAGCTCCTCTAGTCTAATGGGAGCGCTGTGCGAATACATATAATACGCATAGAGCTCCTCTAGTTTAGTGGGAGCGTTGTGCGAATACATATAATACGCATAGAGCTCCTCTAGTTTAGTGGGAGCGCTGTGCGTATACATATAATACGCATAGAGCTCCTCTAGTTTAGTGGGAGCGCTGTGCGAATACATATAATACGCATAGAGCTCCTCTAGTTTAGTGGGAGCGCTGTGCGAATACATATAATACGCATAGAGCTCCTCTCGTCTAGTGGGAGCGCTGTGCGTATACATATAATACGCATAGAGCTCCTCTCGTCTAGTGGGAGCGCTAAGCGTATACATACGAACCATACATCGCTTCTCTGGTCATGTGGTCATGTGGGAGCGCTACGCGAATACATATAATACGCATAGAGCTCCTCTAGTTTAGTGGGAGCGCTAAGCGTATACATACGATACATACATCGCTTCTCCGGTCATGTGGAACTCTATGCGTATACATATGATACATACATCGCTTCTCTGGTCATGTGGTCATGTGGGAGCTCTACGCGTATACATATGATACGCATAGAGCTCCTCTAGTCTAGTGGGAGCGCTATGCGTATACATACGATACATACATCGCTTCTCCGGTCATGTGGAACTCTATGCGTATACATATGATACATACATCGCTTCTCTGGTCATGTGGTCATGTGGGAGCTCTACGCGTATACATATGATACGCATAGAGCTCCTCTAGTCTAGTGGGAGCGCTATGCGTATACATACGATACATACATCGCTTCTACGGTCATGTGGAACTCTATGCGTATACATATGATACTCATAGAGCTCCTCCAGTCATGTGGGATCTCTATGCATATACATAATTATGATATACGTAGTGTAACGAAATGGGTTAATATACTTAGACGTTTTAACTGTGTTTAACGTTTTAACTGTGTTTGTCAGGGCCTCATTTTCTCCGATTTTGAATAGGAATTTTGATCGACTTTTTATCGATGCGTATATCTAATAAAATATCTTTTACTGGTTTCACTCCATTGATAAAGAACAAGTCGTTTTGGCTTTTATTTCATCAAAATCCATCAAGTTTTAAGACATTTATGATTTACAAGATGTGTGTTTTGATTAAAATTGCCAATATTTACCAGGTCGGGCCTAACTAAATGTGCAGATTGCCTACATAAGACCACATCACAGCGAGCTTTGTGAAAAGTCCGGAGAACATGACATGTGTATGGATGGCGGATTCAGTCAGGTACATGTGTATGGGCTATACAAATTGGTGTGCAAATGATAAGACGGAGTCACAGTATCGCAAGCAGTACTCTTGGGTGGTAGTGACCTCTAAAATTACGGCAGTTAAAATTGCCAATATTTACCAGTGCGGGCCTAACTAAATGTGCAGATTGCCTACATAAGACCACATCCTAACTAAATGTGCAGATTGCCTACATAAGACCACATCCTAACTAAATGTGCAGATTGCCTACATAAGACCACATCCTAACTAAATGTGCAGATTGCCTACATAAGACCACATCCTAACTAAATGTGCAGATTGCCTACATAAGACCACATCCTAACTAAATGCGCAGATTGCTTACATAAGACCACATCACAGCGAGCTTTGTGAAAAGTCCGGAGAAAATGACATGTGTATGGATGGCGTGTTCAGTCAGGTACATGTGTATGGGCTATACAAATTGGTGTGCAAATAATAAGACGGAGTCACAGTATCGCAAGCAGAACTCTTGGGTGGTAGTGACCTCTAAAGTTACGGCAGTTAAAATTGCCAATATTTACCAGTGCGGGCCTTACTAAATGTGCAGATTGCTTACATAAGACCACATCACAGCGAGCTTTGTGAAAAGTCCGGAGAACATGACATGTGTATGGATGGCGTGTTCAGTCAGGTACTTGTGTATGGGCTATACAAATTGGTGTGCAAATGATAAGACGGAGTCACAGTCTCGCAAGCAGTACTCTTGGGTGGTAGTGACCTCTAAAGTAACGGCAGTTAAAATTGCCAATATTTACCAGTGCGGGCCTAACTAAATATGCAGATTGCTTACATAAGACCACATCACAGCGAGCTTTGTGAAAAGTCCGGAGAACATGACAGGTGTATGGATGGCGTGTTCAGTCAGGTACATGCGTATGGGCTATACAAATTGGTGTGCAAATGATAAGACGGAGTCGCAGTATCGCAAGCAGTAAGCTTGGGTGGTAGTGACCCCTAAAGTTACGGCAGTTAAAATTGCCAATATTTACCAGTGCGGGCCTTACTAAATGTGCAGATTGCTTACATAAGACCACATCACAGCGAGCTTTGTGAAAAGTTCGGAGAACATGACAGGTCTATGGATGGCGTGTTCAGTCAGGTACATGTGTATGGGCTTTACACATTGGTGTGCAAATGATAAGACGGAGTCATAGGATCGCAAGCAGTACTCTTGGATGGTAGTGACCTCTAAAATTACGGCAGTTGGGTGAGTTTCGATTTTATTTGTTGTAAATTACTGTCAAATTTAAATTGTTGTTCTGAAGTAAATAACTGCCGGTGAAAACCGAAAGAGTTTAGCAGCGTATTGGCTTTATTTCTAGTACGTTCTCAAACGACAGGATTTATTAGCAAATTATTGTCTGATAGATTTTTATGGTATATATTTACGTTATTGATAATGCCAGTTGTACTGCAGATAGTTAAATGTAATACGTGATTCAGATTGTAAGTACTTTTTCTACGGAGTTTTCTGTAATTACGTCAATGCATATGGAGCTCCCCGCGAATTGCGCTCCAAGTTGAAGCTCTATGCCTAACTTTTCAAACGCATCTATTGAGCTTCAATGGGCGCGCAATTCACGGGGAGGTCTATGCGTTGATAAATAGGTGTTTAAACCAGGTTTTAGGGTGCATCAAACGTCACTCTTACAAACAATGACTAACAATTTAATTTAATGTTTAAATATAGCGAATTATATATGTCTATAAATACTAGCATGAGGCCAATGTAACATTCAAGTTTAGTATGTTGACAATTTGATGTATTGCATTCGCAACTTCTCGTACACTTCCTTGAAGAATAAATGATGGGATTTGCCGAGTTTTCACGATTGATATAAACGAAACGAGGCTACACATGTTTAGGTAAGTCCCACCAAGTAATTGTTAAGTGATATAGTTTACGATTACATTGTGTCCAAGCATTACCCACTAAACATCGATACTCACAATTACCACTTATGTGTCCGTATTCAGATACCTGAAACCCTTTTTCTGATATATCGGATACGATGAAATCCATCATCTGACTTTCGGATATATTATTGTCTGCACCCCAAGGCCCGAAATACATATCAGCACTAATCTTACGCTTCATATTACCACGGCTTCCAAAACATATATGTTTTCTATCAAACGTTTCACACAAGTTTGGCACATGATCAGTATCATTATCATTTTTAAACAAAGATAGGTAAAATGTGCTCTTTCCCGCCATATTGGCTCTACAATCATCTGTGACCCAGTCAATAAATGATTCCATAAACTTCCGGTAACCGGCTATGGCTGACCGCGTATGCTCGCGGCAAATTATTTGAAGCATGGGTGGCAGTCGTTCTAGGACAGCGACGAGTTCCTCAATGCCAAGCACTATTGCTTCTTTGTAGACTTGTTCTGCCATGTCACTAGGTGGAAGTTTATTGCAGCGCAGGAAATTCAAAATATGTGAGAACACCACACCATCAGTGTCGATAAAAAACCTGAAAGGAAATAACAACATGTAATCCCTACATTGTAGCTCACATGAATGTCATGATACAGAAACAGTTTTTAAATATAAGTATTGAATATTAAATATAATATAAATAATGAAAAGGGAGTCCTTTTGAAGCAACAAACAAGAGAGAAAAGTAGCAGACTCGATTTTATTGAATCTGTTCATGAGAGGTAATATAATTTGCAACATCTCACAAGCCCCCTAGTACCGGCTTAAACGGTATTTAACATTAAAACCACAACGATTGGGCTTGATGATCTCAAAGGACCAGTAAGTAATAACACTTCTGATGTGTAGTCGGTGCGACTTTTTACAGCCGCCACACATAATTAAACAACCGCTGGTGCCTTCTAAGATGACATATCCACATTAGCTCAAGGCCTGATCGATCAAGAATACTCATGGAAAATAAGAATAAAAAAGTACATTTCATATTCTGTTCTCTAAGGTATTGGAACACGTATTTATAAACACAGACTATCTTAAATCTAACTAAACCGATATAAAACTATTTTAAATCTAACTAAACCGATTTAAAATAGCCCAGAGTTGTATTAGGGAGTATGATCTATTAAAGGGACAATGTGCGTAACTTTTAGCTTATAAAACAAACACTAATTACGTTCACAAACATTACATACCAAACACTGTTTTCATAATGCCTTATGTTTACAATGCAAATATGTGTTATGGTATTGGTATTCGTGAAGCTCGTGCAATCACACTGTAGATTATCTATAAAGGTCATAGGTGGATCATGTACTATACATAATATTTAATAGTGTTTCGAGCCATACCAGTGGTGTGAACAACTTGTATGCTATAATTACTTTCAATAATATATACGTGTTTATCCTTAAATTTGTTTACTCATACCTAAATATTTCTCATGCTCTTCTCCAGAACATGTTTTAATATATGTGTGTATTTGTATTTAGTATGTCTTGTATGTAATACCGCCTCAATGCTAATGGCGATGGACATTGTAAAATGTTTATGCTTTAATAAAAAAAAAAAAAATTTTTTTTTTTTGAATATTTACTAATTAAAAGCAAGATTGTTTGACGGAATTCAATCAAAGTACAAACATATAAGTTTCAATCACGGTACAAACATATAAGTACCGCGTCACGGGTAATGATAGTGTGTGCGCAATAGTCGACGTCGCTCCAGAGCTAAGTGGGCCATAAATATTACGCTATACATACTATGTAGAAAAACTAATGCGCTAATGGAAGTCACGTGATCAGCTGAAAAAGTAAATACTTTTTTTTTTTCAAACTCATGAATGCATTACTACAGACTTCTTTGGGTCTATGCTCATGTTTTTATGTATACATTTCACTGAATAAAAGTCAGACGGTTATTTTGTTATGCTCAAGATCTGCTTACTTACGGACAGTGTCTCTTTAAGTTTATTTCCAGTGAAACTGCATACAAAATGGGTAGTAAATAGAACTTAACCTAAATGTGCACGAGGATATTGTATCCTGAACCGTACATTATTTTAGTTTAATAAATGTATATAGAAGTAGGTATAAAAGTCGAACAGGAAATGTAGCTTTCACAGAACACAGTCATCAGGAAATGTAGCTTTCACAGAACACAGTCAACAGGAAATGTAGGTTTCACAGAACACAGCCAATAGGAAATGTAGGTTTCACAGAACGCAGCCAATAGGAAATCTAGCTTTCACAGAACTCAGTCAACCAAACACAGGCATTAAAACAAACGACACTTACATTGTTAATAAAAAGCAAGGCATGTGACACCACAAACACAAACGGGTTGACAATACGGCTACCACCTTGGAACGGTCAGTGGCAAATAATGTGTTTAAATTAGGTTCTAGGGTGCACCAAACCTCACTCTTAGCCTATTGTCGTCCAAATAAAACAGGAAAGTATAAATAAAGAAATCTCCGCCAGGCTATATTCTCTAACAAACAAGGCATCCTTGATAGGCAATATAACACATACATGATCATTGAATATATGAATAAGGTCAAGATAGAAAACCACAAAGCAAGAACTCAATGACTTGGCAGAAGGTAAAATACGATATGTAAGACGATTAAGAACAGGCCATGCTTCAGATTTTTTTTTATAGTAACATTTACTTGTTTACACGGCCGTTGACGGGAATTTGTTTGCTTTTTTCGGACAATATGACCATCTATTATGTGTCGACTTGCCGTAAAATCCATTAATTCCATTCCATTCTTTTCAGAAATAATAAAACACTTGCTAAAAATACTGAAAATGGGATCAACAAAATCAACAAACACACTCGAGAGAGAAAAATAGCAGACTCGGTTTAATTCTGTTCATGGGAGGTAACGTTGCAACACCTCTCACGCTCCTCCCTAGCACCGGCTTAAGCGTTATTCTATTTTAAGATGTTAAATAGCGGAAATAGTAATTCGACTACTTTGTAATACTCTCTCGTCGTAGACTCGACGACCCATTTTTGTTTTTTATCAAAACGGGAAAACGTACTCTACGACCAATTTTTATTTTGTTTTTGTTCAAATGTTTCACACATCGTAAAGAAAGTTTCTCTGGTGCTACTATTTACGGTGTGCGAAACTTACGACCTACACCGATCACAGACGCTTCAAAATTGAAGTGCTTCAGAGACCCAGAAATATCAAAAACAGATAGAAGGTGCGCTTCGAAACTTTTTTAAAAAACCCATATAGGTTGTTAAATGTAGCTGTATTACTGATATCATATGAGCAGATGTTGCTTAAATGCAAATTTCTGAATTTTCATAAAATAATTTGTTTTTAGGTATTAGCTAGGCTTTTCCATCGATAATTTTGGATTTTCTTATATCTCGCTGATTATGGAATCACTGAATAAATATTTGCTTAAAAATTACGATAGAAATAAAAGTATTCATATGTGAACATGCAAATGTATATAAACAACCTTCTAAATCAAATCAAGATTGCATAAGCAACTACTATAAATTCATTAACAAATGCAGTTTGGTATAGCTGTTTACGAACCTTTCATCTTTATCTCTAGATATGACATCAACACTTCCAGAAAATATGGCCGCAAGCACACTTCCTGGGCATCGTGTCAATGTCTCTTTGGACGTTGTGAAAAAGGCTCCACCCACATTTAGCTCTATAACGTCCGGAAACACACTTTCAAACATCTGTGATTGAAACAATGGCTTTGAATGTATGATATTCATAGTTTTATACTTGTAATGCTACATTTCCTGTTTGACTTTTGTGGGGGAGTCCTCAGTTTCGCACGAATGTCCAGAAATGAGAAGAAAAAAACTAAGTATCTTTTAGGTGCATGGATGGTGTTAATAATAATTATGAAGTACATGTTTGCTGTATTTTTCAGTTTTGAGTACTTATAAGTTTATTTTTGTATAACGGAATATGCCTTCTTTGGGTTTTTTGGAGGCTATAAATAGAAAAACTATCAAAAACTTCCAAAAAATTAGCAAAATTGGCTGATTTTGCCTCACGGGCACATCAATTTGGAATAACCTCTTTTAAAGCCGGTGAAGGTACGTACACTTTAGCATTTCTTGATATGCAAGAGCATGATGAGTGCAGAAATGACCCTGATATGCTGATAAAATGTTTTTTATTATTATTTATTGACATTTGACATATTGGTAAAATTGCATTTTAAGCTTGTTTTGAAAGGGGTGCGGTGGGGTGGGGGGGGGGATGTAATCTTTAAGAAATGAGGCAAATATTGTAAAGAAAATGCTTGTTGGTACTTTTATTTGGTATGAAAATATGGGTGATTTAATGGTCTTCAAAAAAATGTATGATTCAATGATGGTGTGATTTTTATTTGCTCAAAGATTCAGGCTAAGGGCTTGTCATGGGTTTGATTGTTGAGATTTGGACATTCAACTGTGTGTGGAGTGTCCCCTTTATATCTACTTGGATACATTCGGAGGTGTTTCTAGTTACGTATTTTATATAATTTTATATAACAATTACAACAGTATTCAAGCGTACAGATTGGTGATTCTCTGGATGTTGACTTTATTGTGTGGAATTTCTTTTTGATGGGATGTATTTGTGTTTATGCTGGCTGGTCAATTTGGGCGCTGGAGAAAGAATAATAGCGAGGTTGTGTACACATAAAATCGATTTGTGTTAACCACTAGACCGTATTTCCCACTGACCGTTCCAAGTCGGTAACCCTGACATCCACCCTTTGTGTTGTGAATTGTCCTGTTCATTGAACATTTAATTTGCGCATTTGATTTAGTTATGGTACAGTGCGGATCATTTTTTAACAGTAGATGAAGGGAGAAATGTACTAAAGATCTGTTTATATAATGCATTAAATATATAGACGAATTTGGTCGTAACCACAGTCTTAATCCTACAATGGGGTCAGCATATGTTAAAATATTTTACTAAGATAGTTTTACTCTTGGGTTCGTTTATTGGGTACTATTTCACCTGACCGAAGTCGTGTTTTGTTTCACTTGTGTTCATTTGTGAAAAGCCAATACGCTGCCCATCTCGTGAAATAGTTTCTGATAGTCTTTCATGAGCGGTTTATACTCTTAATTCTATAGTCAGTATGGTAAATACAAAACAAAATGTAAGTATAAGGTCTGGAGAGCTACTCATAGAAGTGAGATTACTTCTAAGAACCTACATTAAAATTCGAACATGGTGTACACAAGTTCGCACCTACTATATCGGCACATACATCATAGAAATGTCGAGTTTTGACATTAATTATTTGATATATACTTAACTAAACGATAAAAGAAACGCATCTCGGAAATTTCAGCTATATATTGTATTTATAATATGGCGCTGTTAATTTAATGGTACATGGTTACATGGTACATGGTACATGGTACATGGTTACATGGTAAATGGTACATGGTTACATGGTACATGGTACATGGTACATGGTTACATGGTACATGGTACATGGTACATGGTACTTGGTACATGGTATATGGTACATGGTACATGGTTACATGATACATGGTTACATGGTTACATGGTACATGGTTATATGATACAAGGTTACATGATACATGGTTACATGATACATGGTTACATGGTACATGGTTACATGGTACATGGTTATATGATACAAGGTTATATGATACAAGGTTACATGGTACATGGTTACATGGTACATGGTTACATTAGACTTTTCCTTTCGAAAAAGACTAAACCAACACATAATACTCCAATAGTTACACCTTCAAAGGTTCATTATTGACAGATTTCAAGACTCCAGCAGGTGATCAGACGTAGGATGTACATTTGTGCAATCTCTTTACATTAAATACAGAACTAAAAAGGCTGAAATGTTCAAAGCGGAACTTCAACATTTGTGAATTTGGTGTTAAAAAGTGTACTGTTATTAAAAGTCGACAACAGCACAGTTGTGTCCTTTCTCTAACTAGAAGCTACCCTCTTTTTACAAAACATCTTGGGATTTCTTTTGAATATTAAGTGGAATTAAGAGTGCATTATATCAATCATATAGCGTAAATTCCCGAGTTGCGTTTATGTTTTCTTGAGTACAGTTCAGAAGTAACAAAGGGAACCTTGTGAGAAAGGTCCATAGAAAAGCGAACACGTTAACGACGCACCCACATGCAAAGGTAGCTAAAGGGTGTGCATGCAAACGCCTGTGAATAGTACACCGATTCCGAGAGGATCATAACACATAAAATATTCGACAATGTATTTATTTTCATGTAGAGCATGAGACCCGTAGTAAATATAAAATAATTACCGAGTTAGCTTTTTTCGGATGCTCCGAAGTTGTCATTATCCAAAACTACCTTTTTATATAAATATACGTCTAATCATAATATAACCGTGCATACAGAGCATTTCAGAATTAAATAACAAGTAATGGTGTGGTACACACGTGTCTGTATTATGGCCTCTATATTCCTATGTTGGCTACGTAGTGTAAGACTATAATATTTTAAGCTGAAACTCGCCGTTCTGTTTCAGTCAGTTAATCCGTATTTAATCTAATAAGACATTTAGACTTGAAGGTCATATTAAGGACATTTGCATTTAGGACTGACTACATCTGATTCGTTTTGTTTGGTTTATACAGAACAGCATATATCGACAACCATAGAAACAAGAGCTGTCGGAGAACAGCGCAGCTCGACTATTCGATTTTGTTTAGCCACACCCGAGTTTCTATACCCGTCCCCCCACACCCAAAACCCCACCCCACATTGTTTTAGGCTTGTTTTCTGATGGTATATACTGGCTATATAATTTATTATTCTCTGATATTGATAAATTGATAAAAACAAAACAACACAGAGATATGTAAAAAAACACAACACATTCGCGTGGTGGTGATGATGGGGTGGTGAGATGGTTGGGGGCTGAGGGCAAAACATGAATAAATTGATAAAACAACAAAAAAATACATTCGGGTGGTGTTGATGATTGGGTTGGGGGGGGGGGGGGAGAATGGTTGAGGGATGGGAGGTGTGGGGGTGGGGCGAAGGCGCATGATCGATATATCGGTGCAGATTTGATATTCGCGTGGTAGTGATGATGGGGTGGTGGGATGGTTGGGGGTTGGGGGCAAAACATATGAATACATTGATAAAACAACACAAAGATATGTAAAAACAACAAAAAACATTCGGGTGGTGGAGATGATGGGGTGGGGGTATAATTTGGGAGTAGGTGGGTATGGGGGCGAATCAAATTTATAAATTTATAGAACAAAACAACATAGAGATATGTAAACAACAACAACTAAACATTCGGGTGGTGTTGATGATGGGTGGGGGTGGTTGGGGGATGGGGGTGGGGGGGGGGGGGCGCAACATAAGCTATAGGTGTAGAATTGATAAACCAAAACAACACTGAAATATGTAAAAAATAAAATAGGTTTTCAGGTGGGGTGATAAAGATGGATGGAAAATGAGAGAAAAAAAGAGAACAACAATCGGGGAAGGGGCATTATATAGCTATATGTGTCAGAATTGACTAAAACAACACAGAAATATGTAAAAAAGAAAATCGGGCTGGGAGGGGGGAAGGGAGGGAGTGGTGGGGAGAGCCCATGCCCCAATTTGGGTGAAGTAGGCATAAGATGCAAAATGCTATAAGAAATCCCAAACCAACATTATAGATATATACAACAGCTTACACGCAAGCCTTGATCTGCCTTTATTGCACATTTTATGGGCCATCACAATTTGGGTTCCATTGGAGCCCATAATTTGTAGAAAACAAACTTACTTACGCAACCCTTTACAACATACTATAAGGAAACCAATTCCCAAATTTTAGTTGAGCTAGGACAAGAAATGTAAGAGATATAAACCTGTAAACACAGCTTACACGCAAAATTTTATGTGAAATGTACGGTGTCCTGTTAGGGCCATGTTACCATCGCATCTTACCATCGACCATCGACCTAGGTAAGATGGTAAGATGCGATGGTCGATGGTAAGATGCGATGGTAGGATGCGATGGTCGATGGTAAGATGCGGTGGTCGATGGTAAGATGCGATGGTAAGATGCGATGGTCGATGGTAAGATGCGATGGTCGATGGTCCATCGCATCTTTCCATCGACCATCGCATCTTACCTTCGACCATCGCATTTTACCATCGCATCTAACCATCGACCATCGCATCTTACCATCGACCTAGTCGATGGTCGATGGTAATATACGATGGTAACATGGCCCTACCAGGACACCGTAGAAATGAGACACATTTTAAGGGATATCATTCCATGGGAGTGCAGGGGTTACATGAGCCAAAAATTACCTACACATCCCTTAAGATGATGCTATAAGGAAGCCCATAGCCAAATGTGGTTGTGATACCATAAGAAATGTAAGAGACATAGACTTTTAAACACAGCTTACATGCAAACCTTGATGTGAGATGCCGACGCCTACTCCAACGCCGACGCCGACGCCGGGGTGATTAATAAGCTCTCTTATTCTTCGAAAAGTCGAGCTAAAAATGAGGCCCACCCAGTGTTTATTAAGTTTCAATAAAATATTGATGAATGTGAAGTTGGCAGTAGCAGTAGCAGTATATATATATATACTCATCGCAAGTATGTTTTCGCTGCATAAGTATGTTGTTTCCACTTCCCACCATCATGTTTAACAGACAACCCCTTTTGCAACCATCATATGTTTGCTACTGCTACTGCTGGCAGTAGTTAGCATTAGCAGTAGCAGTAGCAGTAGCAGTAGCTACTGCCAGCAGTAGCAGCAGTAGAGCACCATCGCAATAGGTATACTCATCACAAGTATGTTTTCTTTGCGCAAGTATGTTGTTTCTACTTTCCCACAATCAATGTTTAACTGACACCCCTTTCGCAACCATCATATGTTTGCTACTGCTACTGCCACTGCTACTGCTAACTACTGCCAGCAGTAGCAGATCATATGTTTGTTACTACTACTTCTACTACCAGCAGTAGTTAGCTATGTTACATGCATAATGCTATAAGAAACATGACAACCCCTTTCGCAACCATCATATGTTTACACAACCGCTTCGACAAATAATATCATGGTTTATATGTTTTGTTCTCTACCGTTATTGCTGTAACTTTTCAGCTACTGCTAGCAACAGGAGCACTAGCAGCAGTGGCACTAGCTACTACTAGTATTAGCAGCAGTAGATACGGCTAGCAGTAGCAGCAGTTGCAGTAACTCATTGTAGCAGTCAGTTTCTCTTTTTAACCTTCATGTTTTATACACAACCCTCAGCAGTAGTATTAGTAACAGCAGTAGCAGTGGCTAACCAAGGCACAGACGTCCAGAATGTGTCAGCGCGCTGGGCACACGTACGGCGAAGATATAGCAGTAGCAGTAGTAGCAACAGTAGCAGTATTAACTTCTATCAATATTGACTTCTAGCAGAAGTAGCAGCAATAGCAACAGTATCATCATCATCTATTGTTTGTTTCTATTACTTTTCCTTTTAACCATCACGTTTTATAGACCACCGTTTTCGCAACCATAAAATGTTTACACTGCTAGCAGTAGCAGCAGTAGCAGTAGCTACTGTTAGCATAACAACAGTAGCAGTAGCTCATAGTAGCAGTTAGTTTATCTGTTTAAACTTCATGTTTTATACACAACCCTCATCAGTAGTATCACTAACAGCAGTAGCAGTAGCTAACCAAGGCACAGACGTCCAGAAAGTGTCAGCGCTCTGGTCGCACAAACGGAGTAGATATAGCAGAAGCAGTAGCAGTATCTATACTGCTAGCAGTAGCATAGCAGCAGTAGCAGTATTGACTGCTGGCAGTAGCATCAGTAGGACAGTAGCAGCGGTAGCAGCAATAGCATCACCATCTCAATAGGTATTCTCATCTCGCAAGTATTATTTTTCCCTTTTAACCATCAGTTTTATAACATAACCGCTTCGCCAATATCAATCATATATATTTTTTCCCTACCGTTAATGTAGTGACTTTTTAGCTATTGCTAGCAACAGGAGCAGTATCAGTAGCTACTAGCAGCAGTAGCAGCAGTAGCAGCAGTAGCAGCAGTAGCAGCAGTAGCAGTATTAACTTCTATCAGTATTGATTTCTAGCAGAAGTAGCAGCAGTAGCAACAGTATTATCACCATCTATTGTTTGTTTCTACTTTTCCTTTTAACCATCACGTTTTATAGACCACTCCTTTCGCAACCATTGTGTTTGCAGTAGCAGCAGTGGTAATAGCTATTACAAGCATTAACAGCAGAAGCTACTGCTAACAGTAGCAGCAGTAGCAGTAGCTACTGTTAGCATAACAACAGCAGCAGTAGCTCATAGTAGCAGTTAGTTTCTCTGTTTAAACTTCATGTTTTATACACAACCCTCATCAGTAGTATCACTAACAGCAGTAGCAGTAGCTAACCAAGGCAAGACGTCGCTCTGGTCGCACGTACGGAGTAGATATAGCAGTAGCAGTATCTACTGCTTGCAGTAGCAGCAGTAGCAGTATTAACTGCTGGAAGTAGCATCAGTAGGACAGTAGCAGCGGTAGCAGCAATAGCATCACCATCTCAATAGGTATTCTCATCTCGCAAGTATTATTTTTCCCTTTTAACCATCAGTTTTATAACATAACCGCTTCGCCAATATCAGTCATATATATTTTTTCCCTACCGTTAATGCAGTGACTTCTTATCTATTGCTAGCAGCAGGAGCAGTATCAGTAGCTACTACTAGTAGTAGCAGCAGTAGCAGTATCTACTGCTAGCAGTAGATGCAGTAGAGCAGTAGCAGTACTATCATCACCATCTATTGTTGTTTCTACTTTCCATTTGTAACCGTCATGTTTTATAGACAACCTCTTTCGCACTTCAATCTTTACCGTTACTGTTAAAACTTAGTAAAAGAAATAGGTCTTGTTGTCGGATAACGAGTTTCGGGAAGATCAACCTCATAGACATGAAGGATTTTAAAAGCCTGATGGCCAATCTACTAATATCACACCACTTGACATTGTTTATAGCAGTTTTTTGTTCTACTACTGTGGTACTGAAGTGTGTACTCCAGTACACTTGCATGCACTGGTCATATATGTGAACCTTAGTGAAATAAAGAAGTTGAAGAAGTTGCGTTTTTTGTCGGATTACGGGTGTTGCCGGCTGAAAGATCACCCTCATAAATACGTGGTCTCACCGATTTTATAAAGCCTGATGGCCGGGCTACTAATATCATCCTGTTTGAAAAATGTTATCGACATTTTAGTTCTACTGCTGTATTACTGAATTTTGACTGAAATAGATTCGAAATGGCGTTTTTGAGTGTTGTCGGCGTCTACTATTAAAATATAAACCATCTTCATCTGACGTCGATTTTGAAATAATAAAATGTTTGGTATGTTTCAAATACGTTCATAGACGAGTGCATATACCAAGTTATGTGCAAAAATGTCGAAATATACAGTTTTATTAAATGTGACACCCCCCCCCCCCCCACACACACACACACACACACCACCAAACACCCACACTCACCGCGCCCCCACCCCACTTGAGGATCCTTCGGTGCGGAGTCAAAAAAGTGTTGCCCTTGCACGCCGTTATCATATGGGGAAGTCGTACGCAAAGTTTGATTGAATCCCGTTTAGCAGTTTAGGAGAAGATATGGTAACGGACGGACGGAGGGACAGACGGACGGACGGACAGAACAGACGGACAATCGAGGGGTATACAATACGACACATCAACCAGTCGTCTGCTTAGATTGGCGTTTTTTTGGAAGACCGCGTGTTCCTGTCTCCTCGAAACCGTGTGCTCCAGTACCAGCCGCGTGCTTTGCTAACCGCCATAGAAATTGCGAATGAGTTACGGTGTTAAAGTTACCGGGCGTGGTAAAGATAGCAGAATGGCAGAACAGCGGAATGAAAACAGAATGCCAGAACAACCGAATGAAATTACAACCAGTTTTTCTTTTGATCTTCCTCATCTTAAGTACTTCCGCTCAGACAGTAGAATCATTATGAACCTTTTACGCTCAACAGGGCAGGGGCGGCATTCCGCTGTTTATGTATTTAAGTTACCAGGAGTGGTAAAGTTAGCAGAATGGCAGAACAGCAGAATGAAAGCAGAAGGGCAGAAAGACATTTCTCAATCTGCCAGCAGAACAGCAGAACAGCAGAATGAACAAGTTTCAAAGACAAAGTTTTTGTGCGAAAGGTCCGTGGCATAATACAACCAGTTTTTCTTCTATCTTCCTCATTTAAAGTCCTTCTTTTCAGACAGCAGAATCAAACAATTTTCGCTCGACAGGGCGAGGCGGCATTCCGCCGTTTTTGTATGCTTTCGCATATTTTTTTTAGTGCTGAAAAGGTGCACCTCATTGAATAAAAAAAATATTGTGTTATTAATTTCATCGCCGATATCCATAGTGTTTCGCGCCATATATCAGCAGAATGAAACTCGCTGCTTTTCTAGACGAAAACTATTGTGTATATAGTATATTAGTCTAATTAAAGCAGGGTCCCAATGATCAGTACATGAAAAATGCTTATTAATAAATGTAGACAATTCTCACGTTTTTGCGTCTGTGTGATCAAGATCGATTCAGAACGTTTCGCCACCAAACCATTTCGACACCTAGACGAATAGGCACCTAGACGTTTCGGCATCAAACCATTTCGGCATCTATTTTAATTTTTACCCTAGACGTTTCGGCACCCATGTATATTTAGTTTAAACTTATTTATTTTACATCGATTGTAACGAAAGCTCTGTGAACTTATTTGAATCACTCTCGATGTCTTCCTGGGTAGAACCAGTACTAAGCATTGCAGATAAAGTGTCTTGCTCAGGGACACAACGCATATGGCAATGACGGGAATCGAACCCACGACTTTTGGATCATGGGTCCAACGCTCTACCACTAGACCACAGCGCTCCATGTATATTTGAGTGTTATAATGAAGTAAAGAAGTAAAGAAATTAAATATTTTATATAAGATCACTTGTAATTCATTTAAAATGCAAAGTTGATTGCCTTAACGGCAACTCCGAAGCGGTTTTGAGCCTGAATACAACTAAAACATGAACAAAATAGGGCCCATATGATAATCACTTGTAAATTTTAAGTAAATATGACTTTTATATTATATTGTAGCATGGTCACTGAAATTCCCTTTGTAATAGCTCAGGTGTAAATCGTTTAATTGAAAATACTTGACTATGTTCCCTTTAACATGTATAATAAGGTATACCTAAGACCAAATAAAAACTTATCTGTATTCATACAGTATCTTTTAATTCTTTCATTTCAATTCAAACATTAATTTTACCTTCCTGTCAACTCCATATCAACGACTACAGGTATGTGACAAGAACAAAGCCTCCACAAACTAACCCATTATTAAACATCGTCTACATATAACGCATGCGTTAAACTTCTCTTGTTCCATTCTGCCAGCAGACAGCAGAATGAACAAGTTTCAAAGATGTTGTGCGCAAATGGTCCGTGGCATTAATGAAAACAGTTTTTGTTCCGATCTTCCTTATCTAAAGTGCTTCTTTTCAGAGCTAGAGATCAGCAGAATGAAATTGTTCGTCCAATAATGTTCGCCTCTACATATTACAATTAATGTCATCATAATATGCAATCAACTAATAAGTCTTTAATACAAATTAATACGCATACTTTTCGCTGCTTCAGTCACATCAAAACGATGTAGTTAATATCGGAAGTTCTCTGTTCCTAGTTCCCGGTTACCAGTTCCTTATTCAAATCGTATTGAGAACTAGGAACTGGAATCAAGGATCTAGGAATTGGGAACTAGGAACTGGCTTCTGGTTCCCAGTTCCTGATTCCCGATTCGAACCCAATACGAAATTGAACAATATCACTTTGATTTTTTAATTGCAAATATTCCTGTTTATTGGAAAGCGACTTGGGATTTATTAAAGTTGCCGAAATAAACAAGCTTTTGTTTTTAGAGACATGTAAACTGATAATTCACGTTTGCATGTGCATTGAACACAAAAAGATTCAAGATTTTCAAGATTCTTTATTAAGTAACGTAAACATTACAATGTTTCTTGTTACGTGATACAATGAATAATATTATATACAATAGTCAGTCATGATAAGTATGTGCATAGACATAAAGGCAATGAGCAAAACATGATTGATACGGAAAAGATATACAAACATATATTGAACGTGAGGTTGTACTAAAGAGACCAGTTCCTTATTCGCGCAAACCATCAAACTGTGGTAATTAGTTCCATTGCAAAATCCAAGTTAAATTTTTCAGTTCATTATTGGGTTTGAATCGGGAACCGGGAACTAGAGCTTCTGTGTGTTAAAGCCACCTGAAACTGTGGAAATCGTGACTGATTATATCAAAGTGATAATTTCGTACGAAAGTCAGATGGTACCAAAATCGAAGTGGAGAAATATTCTTGTAATGACGATAATATTTCTCGGAATAACGAGGAAAAATTCTCGTCTTGTAATTACGAGAATATTTCTCGTAATAATGAAAATAACGAGATTGTAATAAGCGGAAATATTCTCGTAATAACGAGAATAACGAGAGAAAAATAGCGAGAAAAATTGTCGTAACGAGAAATAGTCTCGTAATAACGACATTTCTTGCCGTAGTAACGAGAAATAATCTCGTAATAACGAGACATTTAAAAAGAAAGCTTTCTTAGAGGAAAGGGTATTAAAAGAGGAAATACGAAAATACTAACCTGACGCATCCGGACACATGCACACAAGCAAGCACGCTTGCCCGTGCACACATCAACATCTAACAGTCCATCATAGAAATAGTTAGTTAAGCGTTAATTACCTTAAAAGGGAATTCAGGCCACCTATTTATTAAAAAAAAGGTATTCGCTCACACGACGAAATGACGCTTGCACATCCGCCCATATGACTTATGACGACATGACTGACGCCCGCAAAACGACATGGCACTCGCTCATCCGCCCACATGACGATGTGATACACGCTTTTATCATGCCGATCTGTATAATTCTGCCGAGAAACAGGCTCGGGCTTCATTTTTTTCTCAGCCTCACCTGATAAACTGGATGAGATCAGGCACGAACGTGATATTCTCTAGATATATTCGCCCGCATGACGACGTGATACTCGTCCATCCGCCCTCATGGTAACATGACACGCGCTCATTCGCTCACATGACGACACGACACTCGTTCATCCGCCAGCATGACTACACGACACTTGCTCATCCGCCGTCATGGCGACATGGCACGCGCTCATCCACCCACATGACGACATGGCACTCGCTCATACACAACCATGGAGATATGATACTCGCTCATCGACCAATATGACAGTTTGCCCGCAATGTAACCAGGCTTCGAAAAGCAATGTTTTGCTATGAAAATTGATTTATATATCGAGTGTCCTGTATGTAAGTTGGTTAACGAATTTTCAAAATTTTCTCAAAATTATCTGTAAAAAATAAAAGGGTGTTCTTGGTGCGTTTCGTGTATTATTTTGAAATAGAATTAAAGACGATGTGTTTATTATTTTGAATCCCCTTACTTGATATGCCCTGCACCTATTCACCCCCTTGACAATCATGTATCAAATTTGTGAATTAGGTTATATAATTAAGGTGACTGATTTGTGCCCTTTTTTCGCACTGGGGCACTGGGGCACTGTGCGAAAAGACGGTAAACTGAGAGGCGCGGAGCGAAAAGACACCATGAGAAGTAACGAAAAGACGACAGATCCAGCTGGACAGATCTAAAGGGGGATAATTTGCGTTACTATATCCGCTAATCGTCGTCTTTTCTCCCGGCTGCCCGCTGTTTAACGTCTTTTCGCCCGCTATAAATTAGAGGGACGCTGGCGAAATAACGAAAAGACGAAATGGTACAAATCAGCCACCAAGGTTATATACAAATAAACACAAGTTTTAATATCGTTTGTATTTTTGTCCGCGCTTTAATTAAGGCTGCGTACTGAGTGTGCTTTTAAAAAAGTTTTGTTTGAATGGTGTTTTACGTCATTTTTAGCACATGTTAAGGCCATATATGAAGGTCGATTTTTTTGTCGCGCTAGAGGCAGACCATCCCATTTTCTGGGTAGAACCAGTACTGTATACCTCCCGCAAACCGTAAAAATCGACACTTTCTTACACGTTGAGCTTTCAGTGACATTTAAACCCGCAGCGGTGAGAGGCGAGGTTTAGAACGCAACGTCGCAAACCCCTCTACCACACCAAATTGTTGAGCTACCGCCTTGGAACGACCAGTTTTGAAAAAGGCCGCTGCGGGTTTAAACCAGGTACTAGGATGCACCAAACCTCACTCTTAACATATTGTCATCTCAATAAACGGGATAGTGACATCCCCGCCAGGTTATATTCTCCAACAAACAAGGCAGCATTAATAGGCAATATAATTAAAACACATGTCATCATGTATATAATATATATATATATTTTCTATTATGTTTAACCATGTTGACTACTTATAAATTATAATTATAATGTGACTTATAGGTCCGTTGGGCCGGGTGTTTCTCTATGCATTTGTATTATATGTTTGTTATTTCCGTATACACATGTCACTATAATAAAATATTTACTTACTTACTTTACTTACTTATATATATATATATATATGTCTATTGATCCAGCCGTTGGTAGACATTGGGGGTAAAAATTGCATCCGTTCGTACCTATTATCCGTTCGTGCCCATTCCGCCGTGGGCACCAACGGCGTAACTAAAATTGATGTAGTTTATTCGTCAAGAATTTATTTTCTTTACATATCATTGGGTAAAAGAAACTCTCATCTATTTAAATTAAAACAACTGTTACCGTAAAACTTTCTTTTATTGCCGAATTCTCACGCCGAACTTTGCTTAATTCAAAAAGTACATATATTTGGTGCATCCGTTGGTAGAAACTTACGTTATATCATTGTTCTCAATAACGGTCAACATTGTTTTTATATCAAATAAATATTGAGCATTTCATTTACATTGGATCAGATATATTAAAAAGAAATAACAGAATTTAAACATGATAAAGAAATACTTAATTTTTTTTTGTTGTTGTCAAATATTTGAATTTCGTGGGCAAATATTGTTTCACGCGTTGACGCATGCGCGTTGGAGGAAACAACTGTTAAAATGGCGATCGACTTCGGCGAACTTATGCAAGTTATGGTAAGTTTTCAAATTGTATTTGGACTTTGCATTTGGAAATATATGCTGTTATTGGGTAAAACAATTCAGATTGTTTCTCAATATAGTTCAGACGTTGAAGAATATCTGTAATGTGCTACAGAACATCGTAAAACTCGAAATCTGTCTAAGGGGTCTGAACCATGCTCAAGACATGAGTCATTTGCATGCACTCCATTCCCCCAAGATATTTTTTTTTAAATGGTTCATTCTAACGAGCTTGGGGAGACAATTTTGATAAATAGACAGAACTCCAAAATCCCCCTATTTTGAGGGATTTCAAGATTTGATTGTCGAAACCCACATCACCCCCTACCCCTTCAGTTTTTGAATGAAATGTTCAAAAGGGAAAAGTTGTAGGCCCGGGCCTGCAGTGCCTGCAAGCAGCTCCGCCATAAAGCAGACCATAGGCAGTTACACCGATGGGGGTTATTGTCGTATCGGGTATACAGAAACGTACCCGTAAATCTTCGCCTATACAGAAACGTACCCGTAATGGTGAAAATTGGTGAAACTGGAACAGTTTAGAACTTGAAATTCTTGTGTTTTTCATTGTGTAAATTAGCAGCATCATGTTTGTATTGTCTCGCTCTTTTTCGGTAAAACAAGAATAATTTTACGACATTGTACTTTCTCGCGATATTTTGTCTCGGGTACGTTAAGTTGGAGATTCGAAGAGTTAATTTTAAGAGTACGTTTTCTGTATACATTAAATGTACCCCGGGTACCTTTCTCTAGTACCGGATACGACAATGACCCCATCAGCCTAGGTATGACAATAGTACCCGATATGACAATGACCCCATCAGCCTAGGTATGACAATGACCCCATCAGCCTAGGTACTCACACAGTGAAATTGACTATGTACATATGAAGGAGGAACACAGAATGTATGTATAAGCCATATTGCAAAAAATTCTTACTAATTAGACAATATGTAAACGCATAAAACTGGTAGATTGCAGGTATTATTTACGGTATACTCAAGGACTTGAAAAACGGCTCATGTTTATAGTTTCAATAATTTGTACATGCAACATTTGAACTTATGTCTTGATAGACGTCTTCGAGTATATCACAAACAAATGCAAACATATATAAATGTTATACATGTAATGTTAAATTAGTATCATACGAAAATAAAACGAAACAGTTTTAAATCAAATCAGTTGTTTCAATCGAGACATCAGGTAAAATACACGAATTTTGTAGTAATACTTTACAAGTTTTGTTTTTTGTTATGGGTTAATTTTCATACATCACATGGTGGGTCAATGATGAACGGTCTTGCAACTTTCATGTAAAGGTCAGTAATTTTGGCAGTCATAATGCAAGAGGAATTTCTTCTCTTATATACTGCTTGGCAGATAGAGTTCAGTGATGCTTGGTTTATATGCATCAATTGTAATTTGTTTTATATGCTTACAAGTAGATTGTGCTTTTGTTTATAAATACATATTCTATGAAAGGTATTATTGTCTGACTCTGAGGTTCTGATCACGATCATGGATATTAGCTAAAGGAGATATAGAGAAGCCCTCAATTGTAGAACTTTCACAGAAAGGATTTAAACTTTATATTGGTTGGATACATTAAAACTACTGAAGATTCTGTTTGTCAAGCTCTCAAGTGTGGTATTTTACGCCGAAATGTTAATATACATCTGTATTTCAGTTGTCCGTCACTTTTTGAAAATATATTTTTAACTAAACAATTGATTTGTTCTATTTCGGATGAAGTCTCCAGCATCAGTCATGGCAGACAATGGTGATCACTTTGTCTTGTGTCTCATTATTTAGCACCAAATATATAAATTCAAAATATGTGTTGGAAATTCTGAATACGTGAATGATAATTAACATGACCTTTTATCTTATATTAGGACAGCAACCTCAGATGGAAATAAGAGCAGTTTAAATTTCCACAAGTCCGTACGGATATTTTGTAAAGTCCCTACGGTTATCCTGGAAATTCCATACGGATACTAATTGTAAAGTCTATATGAATATTTTGAAAGTCCGTATGGATATTTTAAAAGTCCGTATGGATATTTTGAAAAATCTGTACGGATGTTTTGAAAGTCCGTACGGATATTTTGAATATCCGTCTGACCAGCAAGTGAAGATGCGTACCTAAGTTGAACGTGTTTATCAGTGTTTATGTTCATTATCAAAATGCTATGGCAAAGTGACCTAAGTGGGGGCATCCGTGTCCTATGGACACATTTGTAGTTCTTTATCACTCATTTAATACTGAACTATGCCCCTTTTCATAGAACTTTAACATGCAACCTAACATAGCTCATAACTTCGCAAAATACTGACCTATGGTCATGAAACTTTATACAGTTTCTCCTTATCAATTATCTAATTATTTCATGAACTGTAACGAATAAAACAAATCTGCTCCAATTCATGAAAGATTGTACCCCGATCTTCAAACTTTATAGTTAGATTGTCTGAAATAAGCTCATGACAGGCGACACAAGTGTTCCGCGGAACACCCTTTTAGTTATGTAAGGGGCAGGCGTGACCTAATGGATAGCGTTTTGTGCTTAAAACCGGTCTACCCTGATTAAAGTCTCACCAGCGATACTGAGTTTTGTCAGTGTTCTTGTGTACGACACTTTCCCTTATCCTCGTCGTTCGGATGGGCATCAACCAGACTTTCTTGCATATTGGAGTATATCCTCCGAAGAGAACCATAGGAATATATTCGCTAGTATGAGTAGGGCAACTTCCCCTCTCTCTGGGGCGGCTCTAAATAACCTATAGTTTGTTGATGAGCTGTTAAACAACATTCAAACCAATTTTTCCATGGGGCGGCTCTAAATAACCTATAGTTTGTTGATGAGCTGTTAAACAACATTAAAACCAATGTTTCCCTGGGGCGACTCTAAATAACCTATAGTTTGTTGATGAGCTGTTAAACAACATTCAAACCAATTTTTCCATGGGGCGGCTCTAAATAACCTATAGTTTGTTGATGAGCTGTTAAACAACATTCCAATTTTTCCCTGGGACGGCCCTAAATAACCAGTATTTTGTTGATGAGCTGTTAAACAACATTCAAACCAATTTTTCCCTGGGGCGGCTCTAAATAACCTATAGTTTGTTGATGAGCTGTTAAACAACATTCAAACCATTTTTTCCCTGGGGCGGCTTTAAATAACCTGTAGTTTGTTGATGAGCTGTTAAACAATATTCAAATCAATTTTGTTGTTGAACCCGTTTAATCTCGACTTAGAGATCACTATATCATCCGGGTGTATGTGTGTGAGTTTGTTAGTCCGTCCGTCGGTTAGTACTTGCTTCCGATTTGTATACGCCTGTCTTGGCGGGATGTTTTATGTGATCACGCACAGCAGTCGGGCAACATTAACATTTATAATCCAATCTTGATGAAACTTGGGAACAGTGTTTATGGGCATAGTATCTCGGGTCAGGTTCGATAGCCAGCTACATTGCACCCATAATGCCTGAGTTACAGACCTTTCATTTTTGGAACTTGATGATTGGTTTCCGCTCATAAATTATTATTGATTCAATTAATACAAGTTGATGCAATGTTTGATATTTATAGAAAATAATAAATTAGCATATTAATTCGATTAAAAAGACCACAACTTGTTTGTTTTTTTATAAAAATGCACTTACTTTATAAAGAGTTATAACAATCATATCTATCGGACGTTCTCTTTTTTTTTAAAAAGGTTTAATACCATTGTTTATACTTTTAGCAGTATTTGTAGTAGTACCTGACTAAAAGTCACAAGTCCTTAATTTTTCTAGTATCCACTATGCTATTTTTAATGTGTTTATTGAAGTACTTTCTAAATTCGCTTGTCCAAAGCAGTTCATATTCATTAAGGTTTTCATTAAAAATAGTTTCAGAATCAGACCGCAAATGCTGATCGACATGGTTTGAAAAAACGGTAATGTCATCTTGAGAAGCTTTCAACTTATTAAGCCAAAGACGGATATCTCCCAACAATGTATTATTATATCTGTATATTGTGTCCCTTTATTGTAATTGTTTGTGAAGTAGATGTTAAGTGGATGTTAAGTTTCGCGTGTCTCACTAATTCCTATTGTTTTGAAGTGGCTGTAAATGATCTAAATGCACTATGGTAACTATGGCTGGGTAATTTTGATTTTGCAACAGTTTCAGTTTCAGTTTCAGTTTTCTTTTTCTCATTCTTATGGGATGGTGTGTTGTCCGTCTTCCGTCGTCCGTCGTCCGTCCGTCGTCCGTCCGTTAACTTTTCTTCAAACGACTTCTCCTCAGAAACCGCTTTGCTAATTTTGACCAAACTTCACATGGATGATCCTTAAATGAATGCTTTTTAGATTTGTTAAAATTAGGTCAGCGCTACATCCAAGATGGCTGCCATTACCATATGTGGTCGAAACCTTAAAAAATCTTCTTCTCCAGAACCGCTTGACAGATTTCAACAGTTTTTCTTTTGAAATGATCGCCAACGCCTAGACTATCAAGATTGTTCAAATAAAGTCCCCGGGGTCAAAAATGGCCGTGCCCCGGGGGTCCAAAATTTGTATATTGAGCTTTTGCATGTTTTTCATAAAGACATGTAGGAAACAACTTTAAACAATCTTCTTCTCTGAAACCACAAGGCACAGAGCTCTCATGTATTACATGTAGCATCAGCTTATGGTCCTCTACTAACGTTATTCAAATGGTGACCCTGGGGTCAAATTTGTCCCCGCCCCGGGGGTCACAGTTTTACATAGACTTATATAGGAATTTTTTTTAAAAAATCTTCTTCTCAGAAACTACAACAGCCAGAGGTTTGATATTTTGCATTTACTATAAGCTTATGGTCCTTTACCAAGTTTGTTCAAATGGTGACCTTAGGGTCACATTTGGCCCCGCCCCAAGGGTCACATGTATAGGGAATTCTTCAAACGACTTCTCGTCAGAAACCGCTTGGCTAATTTTGACCAAACTTCAAATGGATGATCCTTAGATGAATGCTTTTTAGATTTGTTAAAATTAGGTCAGCGCTACATCCAAGATGGCTGCCATTACCATGTATGGTCGAAACCTTAAAAAATCTTCTTCTTCAGAACCGCTTGACAGATTTCAACAGTTTTTCTTTTAAAATGATTGTCAACGCCTAGACTATCAAGTTTGTTCAAATAAAGTCCCCGGGGTTAAAAATGGCCGTGCCTCGGGGGGTCCAAAGTTTGTATATTGAGGTTTTGCATGTTTTTTTATATAGACATATAGGAAAAAAGTTTAAAAAATCTTCTTCTCTGAAACCACAAGGCACAGAGCTCTCATGTATTACATGTAGCATCAGCTTATGGTCCTCTACTAAATGTGTTCAAATGGTGACCCTGGGGTCAAATTTGTCCCCGCCCCGAGGGTCACAGTTTTACATAGACTTATATAGAATTTTTTTTTTTTAAATCTTCTTCTCGGAAACTACAAGAGCCAGAGGTTTGATATTTTACAGTTATTATAAGCTTATGGTCCTTTACCAAGTTTGTTCAAATGGTGACCCTGGGGTCACATTTGGTCCCGCCCCAAGGGTCACATGTTTTACATAGACATGTATAGGGAAAAACTTAAAAAATCTTCTTCTCTGTTTTACATCAATGCTTGTTTTACATTTTTTAATTTCTTTATTTTTTTTATTTTTTTTTATTTTTTTTTTTATTATTATTTCATTTTTATTATCTCTACTGGCCAACTTGGAAAACCAGCCAGATCGGACCAGTAATGACGGAGTTACTGCTCTTGATATAGTTAAAAATGCTATATTTTGCCTCTTTAAGACGATAGTCACTCGCTTCATTGATGTCATAAGAGCCATATTAGCCAGTAGAGCGTCCACAGGCCCTCTTGGGCCTCTTGTTCCTGTTTGTGAAGTAGCAGTAAAGTGTTCAAGTGCTTTCACCGACCCACCATATGTCTCATATACCGTAGTAAGTGGCCTTTACGGGTTATTTTAATTTTGAAACAATTGTAGATCACTTCATTTTCTATATCATTAACTACTAGCCAATATTTATAAACAAAAAAGGAAGTAAAAATGGGAACAAAAACACCGTAATTATATGCCTATTCTTGCATATCCACGTTTTATACGAGTCCTGGAAAATCTGATATTATACGTGGGGTCAGATAAAAGTCATGCGCATCAACAATAGGGCCTAATGTAATATCAGATCAATAAAAAAGCGACGTCTTGCCATTGTGTAAGTATAAATTCTGGCTTATGATATAATTTTCATAAACCTGAAGGTCTGAGCCTAAACCGTGCTATAAATGCCGGTATATTTCAGCCGTGCTATAAATGACAGATTCGGCAGTTATACCATGGTCTACTGAATTTTACACGCGCGTAGTTGTAATGTTTACACACAACCTGTTGATCAAATATGTAAAACACGACTACCCATTATCAAAACAGCACTCCTTGACATTGGATTTGCCCAAAATTATACACAGTGGCTGCAATAATCAAAACATGGGTCATGCTCATGCCGCGAGATAATGCTATTTCTTGATTGGATCGAGCTGTTATTTTTACTAAAAACTGCAACGCCCTAAAACTTCTTGCACAGCGTAGTTGGATAAAGGGCTATGGTACAAAATATTTATAGCATATTTTTCTCGTATGCGATTTATATTGCACTCTCAGGTCTGCGGCCCTCGAGAAGCAGTATAAATCGCATATACTCGAAAACTTATGCTATATATATTACATATACTCGAACAATTGTGCTATAAATATAACTTGCAAAGTCTCAGACCCTGATAGTTCCTAGCATTAGCTTCTACTTGCTTCTCGCACTGGTTCCTGTTGGCTGAATTTGCAATGTCGAGTGCATATAAAATAATACAAATGGCTTAACGTGTCGATCCTCTAGGATTTTCATGTTCATTTAGAGGAATTTCTCCCAAACATCAGACGAGGAATTCGTACTCTTTCAGTCGGCTGGCGTGGCCTAGTGGATAACTTGAAATCCAAAGAACCCGGGTGCAAGCCTTACCGGCACCACTGAATTTCGTCGGTGTATTCTTGAACACGACACTTGAATGATGTAATGATGTAAACCGGGCGATATCGGAGTATATCCTTCGAACACGTTAATGAACCAAAGGCATATATTCGTCAGTAAGAGTTGTGCAGGTACTCGGATTTCTATTTGAAAGTGAAAGTAGAATATATTAAGAGGTGTCGAATGAATGCAGTTTGTTCACGGTGTCAACAAAGATCATAATTTTATTTTCTTAAATGCCACGTGCTCCCTACTTTTCTCTGCAGTTTTCTAGAGAGAAAGCTCATATCATTAAGAATATGTAAGTACATCTTAGTTTGAACTTGTTTGAAACAATTGCAACTGGCAAGCTTGGGAAATTTGTACAGGAATCATAGTATGGAAAGCCTCGGCTGCCTTCTGTTGGCCTTTCGCATTTTGTGCAGTACGCTTCCTAAGTTTTCCTGTGCATTTTCTTAGTTGTAATGTGCATTTAGTAAGTTATTATGTGCATTTAGTATGTTGTTATGTGCATTTTCTAGGTTGTCATGTGCATTTTCTAAGTTGTTATGTGCATTTCGTAAGATGTTATGTGCATTTTTCAAGTTGTTATGTACATTTAGTAAGTTGTCTTGTGCATTTCGTAGGTTGTTATGTGCATATTCTAAGTTGTCTTATGCATTTTCTAAGTTGTGATGTGCGTTTCGTAAGTTGTTACGTACATTTAGTAAGTTGTTATGTGCATTTCGTAGGTTGTTATGTGCATATTCTAAGTTGTCTTGTGCATTTTCTAAGTTGTTATGTGCATTTCGTAAGTTGTTATGTGCATTTCGTAGGTTGTTAAGTGCATATTCTAAGTTGTCTTGCGCATGTTTTAAGTTGTTATGTGCATTTTTTAAGTTGTCATGTGCAGTTCATAAGTTGTTATATACATTTAGTAAACTACAAGTCGTCGTTAAGTAGACTTTTTATCGGAATAAGTTTCGAAGGAAACACCGGTAGAAATGGCGGCTCCAGGAGCGGACGCTATGCTCTGCCAGGATAAAAGAAATTGGGCTAGGTACATTATACAATAAATTCTTAGAACATAAAACTGATTTCAAAATGTGTAAGGGATTGTCTGACGTGGAGTTAATAAATCTTGGTCTGAAAAAAATTAAAATTAAAAATAAAGCCTCGGCTGCCTTCTGTTGGCCTTTAAGTTGGTATGTGCATTTTCTAGATTGTCATGTGCATTTTCTAAGTTGTCTTGTGCATTTTCTAAGTTGTTATGTGCATTTTCCTAGTTGTTATGTACATTTAGTAAGTTGTTATGTGTATTTCGTAGGTTGTTATGTGCATATTCTAAGTGGTCTTGTGCATTTTCTAAGTTGTTATGTGCGTTTCGTAAGATGTTATGTACATTTAGTAAGTTGTATGTGCATTTCGTAGGTGTCTTTGTGTGTAGTCCTAAGCCCTCCATCTTTTAACCAATAGGACTTCCTAAAGGTATAGGTTTAATAGAGTCTGGACTTCACGTGTTATTTGTTGAAAACAAACATATTTTAAATACTCTAGGACTGTTTTCAGGAAAACTTAAAATATGTTTGTTTTCAACCAATAGCACGTTAATATGACTTTTATTTAAATATATTTTTCAATTTATTATCATTATTATTTGTTAGTTCCCAACACTGATGGGTAGGGGCTACGTGAGGTCGTCTTCTCCCTCCTCCCTCCCCCATTTCTCCCTTCTCCCTCCCTTATCTCCCTTCTCCGCCCCCTTTTCTCTCTTCTCTCTCAGAGTACTGATAAACAAGGGACGAAATCCATAAACGTATCTATCGTGGAAACAGAACGTGTACAGCAGACAAGATAATGGTCAATTAAGGATTTTGATAGGATATAGACTGTTTTACCCAAAACGACTCTCAAACTATGATAATTCTTTATCATTTGTTTACAAATTTGCTATTTTAAAAACCTCACGCCTCTTTCTCTCCCGACTCCCTTCCTCTTGTATTCCGACCCCCACCCTTGTCTCCCGGCCCCGCCCCTTATCTTCCGTACCCGCGGCCACCTGTACCACACCTCCTGATACTGCCACCTGTGACCCGATCCATTGTTTTCAGACCAATATTTATTAACTCCAAGTCAGACAATCCCTTACACATTTTGAAATACATTTTCTGTTCTAAGAATTTATTGTATAATGTCCCTAGCCCAATTTTGTTAAAGTATGCAGAGCATAGCGCTCGCTCCTGGAGCCGCCATTTCTCCCGGTGTTTCCTTCAAAACCTATTCCGATAAAAAGTCTACTTTACGACGACTTGTAGTTTGCACAAGACAACTTACGAAATGCACATAACAACTTACTAAATGTACATAACAACTTACGAAACGCACATAACAACTTAGAAAATGCACATAACAACTTAGAAAATGCACAAGACAACTTAGAAAATGCACATAACAACTTACAAAATGCACATAAAAACTTACGAAATGCACAGGACAACTTAGAAAATGCACATAACAACTTACAAAATGCACAAGACAACTTAAAATATGCACATAACAACTAACGAAAAGCACATAACAACTTAGAAAATGCACATAACAACTAAGAACATGCACATGACAACATAAACAATGCACAGAACAACTTAAACAATGCACATCACAACTTACGAAATGCACATAACAACTTAAAAAATGCACATAACACATTACAAAATGCACATAACGACTTACGTAATGCACAGGACAACTTAGAAAATGCACATAACAACTTAGAAAATGCACATAACAACTTACGAAATGCACAGGACAACTTAAAAAATGCACATAACAACTTACAAAATGCACATAACAACTTACACAATGCACATAACGACTTACGTAATGCACAGGACAACTTATAAAATGCACAAGACAACTTAAAAAATGCGCATAACAACTTACGAAAATCACAACTTAGAAAATGCACATAAAAACTTAGAAAATGTACAAGACGACATGCAAAATGCACATAACAACTTTGAAAATGCACAGGACAACTTAGAAAATGCACAGGACAACTTAGAAAATGCACATAACAACTTACGAAATGCACATAACAACTTACGAAATTCACATCACAACTTAGAAATTTAAAAAATGCACAAAACGACTTACAAAGCGTACTGCACAAAATGAAAAAGGCCAACAGAAGGCAGCCGAGGCTTTCCATAATGGGATTTGTTTTACTTCCGGAACTATAGAAGGTCACGGCATGCATTTTGATACCTATGGAGGAGTATTCCATATCTTTGATGTGAACTACACCCAGGTCAATCACACGAGATATACGATTCTTACATGCATACTATTTAATGGAAACTAATCCGCCAAATAACGGCAAAATGGCACTACAAAACCGTTTATCAGAAATCTGTCCAGATGTTCATGTCATATAATAATGTATATGTGCCGATTAAAAGTATAGAAATGATTTTTCACGGGTTCTTGAATACCCGTAAATGAATATGCGTAAAAGATTATGAGTTAGTAACTCGTAATTCAACGCACCAGTTTTGGGGTTTGGCCTAGCTGGTTAAAGCCATTTATATTGTGTCTATAGAGTTTGGATTCTCAAAATATGTAAGTTATATATATACTGATAAAAATAAGTTTAGCAAGTAAATAACATAAATCCCGTTGACCAGATTCTAGGATATGGGTAGAAGCGGTCATGGGCAATATAATTTACATAATTATCAGCTACATAAAGGGAATAAGTCTCAAAAAAAATATGCGAAAACAATAGCAACATGTGGTAATATACATGTTTTACAGAAATTATAATTTCGCTCTTATTTCAATGTAAAGGGAGGTAATTTCTCAAATGGTAAACTTTGGTTCCCTATATCTTTATAATGGCAAGGAAATTGTCGATTGTTTAAGAGATTTTTATAACTTGAGGCCCATAATAGATATTTTATAATGTTTAATCTTGCTCTTTACCTTATTTGTATTTTTTAATGTGAAATAGTATATTTTAACTAAATGGGAGATAACTCTGATACTTACATTGGAATACAAAAAGTAAGTGAAAAAGAAGATCAACCTAAGTTATGCCGATGATTTAAAATACTTCACAATATAAAATAACATTACATTTATTTAAGCTAGATGTGCATAAGGGCTTGCTAAACTTTATTTTTTTCAATATGTATATCTCGTCGTCAGTAGGTTAAATTAAGAACTATGTACTTATGTTGTACAATTCGGCTGTTGTTGGCGGGATTGATACTTTAATTCAATTAATGTCATTAACAGTCAGAATGCATGCAGTAGAGGTGAACGGACATGACCTATATGTCGTTCAAAGTAGATCACAGCGATCCGAAATTTTGCAAATGATGTTAGATTCATATAAGAAACATGCTGGTGAAGGTTGGTGGAAATCCTGCAAGAATATGCGAGATAATCATGTCTTTGCGGAGACCGAACGTGACCCATATTTCGTTCAAGGTAGGTCGCAGCGACCATATTTTTAGCACACACGATGTTAGATGCATATAAGGAACACGCTGGCGGAGATTAGTGAATATTCTGCAAGAAAGGGAGCAAGATACGCATCTCGCAGCGGACACTGGCCATGACCTATATTTCGTCGAAAAATAGGCCACAGCCACATGCCATTTGCTGGTGAAGTTTGCTTGAAATAATTCAAATACTGAAAAATATATAAACAAATGAAAGTCGGAGGCACGGAAGAACGAACGCAAGTTAACTTACTGACACATATGTGTTCCCGGACGACATTGTGATCGTTAAGCGGGCTGGGCAAAAAACATAAGAGCTATGATTCTGACAGCTAATTTCTGCATACTTACCCCAATCTCAACGTTATACGTAATTACCTAAATCTCAACGTTAGCAATCAAGAAAACAACTGAGTTTACACGTGCTGATATAGTTGGTTCTATATATTATATTGTGTTCATCTCCACAGAATATATTAATCGTATTTGACTGTTATTCCGGTATTCAAACTCATACGTGTATACACATATGTAACAATAACTACTCCTCTCTCACCGCTCTAGTTCTCTGCATTTATCAGATTTGTACCTTGATATTTTAGCTTTATAAACAGGGAAACAGCATGTTCATTAATTGCGTCATATTTGCGAATTAAAGTACGCTCCCCACCCCGATAACCTCTCCCACCGAAAGTGGAGTAGAGTGCATCTTTACTATCCCGGCCACGGTTTCGTTAAAAAATACAAGTCCATACACGATTCCCTTCAACCGTTTGTACCATCTTAATTGTTCAAAAACGTTCAATGGTGATTAGTGTTATCGGTCAAGCTTAAGTGGCCGCCGCAATCTGTATCAAGCGACCATACATCTCATAATCTGTCACTACTAGTCTGTTTAATTAAAGGGGTTGTTGCACTATTCTGGAACTAGCTTCATTTAAAAGGGCTTTAAAAACCATGAAAAAAGCTGAAAGAATTATCAAAATATCTTAACAAATACAGGAGATATGATCCTTTAAAAAATTGCAAAAATTCTCAAACGGAGGCAGCCATCTTGGATTCATGACGTCATCGCGCCTTTTTACCATTTATTGTATATTGATACATATCATTTAAAACAAAGACTATCACTGTAAATACATGTAAATAGTAAAAAAGAGCATATACAGTATCAATATTCTTACTTTGTATTTATAATTTAATACATTTATTTGCTTTAAACACTATTTATTAACTATTTTCCATATATGAAAAATGGCGCCGATGACGTCATCATTCAAAGATGGCTGCCTCCATTGAAGTCTTTTTGCACATTTTCAAAAGGTCATATCTCCTATATTTTTTCAGATATTTTGATAATTTTTTTCAACTTTTTCCATGGTTTTTAAAACCCTTTTAAATGAAGCTAGTTCCAGAATAGTGCAACAACCCCTTTAACATGTATTGAGAAACCACAAATCTTAAGACACCATTTATGATAGGGTCCCTTGGGTGGTCGCTGAATAGAGGTTATACTGTAAAAGTTAGGTAACATAAGTACATTATTAGCAAACGAGACAAGATCTGATCAGATCTTGATGCGAAGCGAGTTTGATCTAAACACCTGATATACGGCAATAACACTTATTTATGACAATTTGAGGACTGGTACACACAATGTTCTAGCTGGACACATATTTAGCTGGCTTCTTAAATACAGCTTGACAATTGTTTTCTTTAAATACATATTAATGTAAGTTTTAAACCAGTCTATTGACCAGAATGACAGATTCCCTTTAAAGTATTACTACTTTCAAAGAGCGTTAACCGCTTTACCAAGCCGGATATTGAGTCAAACTGGATTTGAATGTCGAACCCATGAACACTTTGCGAGAATGTTGAACGTGCGACTTGGTCCCATGGCAATGTCGAACTCAGGCTGCCGAATTTTGTTGAAGTATGGCCTACCGAATGCTGAACACCAGACTTCAAACTCCGAT
>JAWPHD010017237.1:0-45681 GCA_037043455.1 Cyrtodaria siliqua | reverse complement strand
ATACTTGTTGACATTTAATGGCCAATGGACGTAATCCGTGTACGGGGAAATAGGAGGAACAGAGATAACTTAGATTTTTACGCGATCTGATAGTACATATGATTATTATTCATAATAGTAATACGTATAGAATATGTACAATATTATCTGGCGTGTTGTTATGATTGTTAATATGACTATTGTTATAATTATTGCAGCAAACCTGTATCAAGACAAAACGTTAATCGCTTCTCAAGTGAGCCCAGAAGTTGCATGTACAAGCCATGACAAGCCAACAATGCGTTCCACCGTAAGTTTTTCATATGTATACGTACTTTCAACAGATATGCACAAGTCAGAAATGAAACGGGCACTCTATGGCACGCAGAATGATACTTGTTGACATTTCATTGCCAAGGGACGTAATACGTGTACGGGAAAATAGGACAAACAGAGATAACTTAGATTTTTACGCGATCTGATAGTACATATGATTATTATTCATAATAGTAATACGTAAAGAATATGTACAATATTATCTGGCTTGTTGTTATGATTGTTAATATGACTATTGTTATAATTATTGCAGCAAACCTGTATCAAGACACAACGTTAATCGCTTCTCAAGTGAGCCCAGAAGTTGCATGTACAAGCCATGACAAGCCAACATTGCGTTCCACCGTAAGTTTATCATATGTATACGTACTTTCAACAGATATGCACAAGTCAGAAATGAAACGGGCACTCTATGGCACGCAGAATGATACTTGTTGACATTTCATTGCCAAGGGACGTAATACGTGTACGGGAAAATAGGACAAACAGAGATAACTTAGATTTTTACGCGATCTGATAGTACATATGATTATTATTCATAATAGTAATACGTAAAGAATATGTACAATATTATCTGGCTTGTTGTTATGATTGTTAATATGACTATTGTTATAATTATTGCAGCAAACCTGTATCAAGACACAACGTTAATCGCTTCTCAAGTGAGCCCAGAAGTTGCATGTACAAGCCATGACAAGCCAACATTGCGTTCCACCGTAAGTTTATCATATGTATACGTACTTTCAACAGATATGCACAAGTCAGAAATGAAACGGGCACTCTATGGCACGCAGAATGATACTTGTTGACTTTCATTGCCAAGGGACGTAATACGTGTACGGGAAAATAGGACAAACAGAGATAACTTAGATTTTTACGCGATCTGATAGTACATATGATTATTATTCATAATAGTAATACGTATAGAATATGTACAATATTATCTGGCTTGTTGTTATGATTGTTAATATGACTATTGTTATAATTATTGCAGCAAACCTGTATCAAGACAAAACGTTAATCGCTTCTCAAGTGAGCCCAGAAGTTGCATGTACAAGCCATGACAAGCCAACAATGCGTTCCACCGTAAGTTTTTCATATGTATACGTACTTTCAACAGATATGCACAAGTCAGAAATGAAACGGGCACTCTATGGCACGCAGAATGATACTTGTTGACATTTCATTGCCAAGGGACGTAATACGTGTACGGGAAAATAGGACAAACAGAGATAACTTAGATTTTTACGCGATCTGATAGTACATATGATTATTATTCATAATAGTAATATGTAAAGAATATGTACAATATTATCTGGCTTGTTGTTATGATTGTTAATATGACTATTGTTATAATTATTGCAGCAAACCTGTATCAAGACACAACGTTAATCGCTTCTCAAGTGAGCCCAAAAGTTGCATGTACAAGCCATGCCAAGCCAACAATGCGTTCCACCGTAAGTTTTTCATATGTATACGCACTTTCAACAGATATCCACACATCAGAAATGAAACGGGCACTCTATGGCACGCAGAATGATACTTGTTGACATTTCATTGCCAAGGGACGTAATACGTGTACGGGAAAATAGGACAAACAGAGATAACTTAGATTTTTACGCGATCTGATAGTACATATGATTATTATTCATAAGAGTAATACGTATAGAATATGTACAATATTATCTGGCTTGTTGTTATGATTGTTAATATGACTATTGTTATAATTATTGCAGCAAACCTGTATCAAGACACAACGTTAATCGCTTCTCAAGTGAGCCCAGAAGTTGCATGTACAAGCCATGACAAGCCAACAATGCGTTCCACCGTAAGTTTTTCATATGTATACGTACTTTCAACAGATATGCACAAGTCAGAAATGAAACGGGCACTCTATGGCACGCAGAATGATACTTGTTGACATTTCATTGCCAAGGGACGTAATACGTGTACGGGAAAATAGGACAAACAGAGATAACTTAGATTTTTACGCGATCTGATAGTACATATGATTATTATTCATAATAGTAATACGTATAGAATATGTACAATATTATCTGGCTTGTTGTTATGATTGTTAATATGACTATTGTTATAATTATTGCAGCAAACCTGTATCAAGACACAACGTTAATCGCTTCTCAAGTGAGCCCAGAAGTTGCATGTACAAGCCATGACAAGCCAACAATGCGTTCAACCGTAAGTTTTTCATATGTATACGTACTTTCAACAGATATGCACAAGTCAGAAATGAAACGGGCACTCTATGGCACGCAGAATGATACTTGTTGACATTTCATTGCCAAGGGACGTAATACGTGTACGGGAAAATAGGACAAACAGAGATAACTTAGATTTTTACACGATCTGATAGTACATATGATTATTATTCATAATAGTAATACGTATAGAATATGTACAATATTATCTGGCTTGTTGTTATGATTGTTAATATGACTATTGTTATAATTATTGCAGCAAACCTGTATCAAGACACAACGTTAATCGCTTCTCAAGTGAGCCCAGAAGTTGCATGTACAAGCCATGACAAGCCAACATTGCGTTCCACCGTAAGTTTATCATATGTATACGTACTTTCAACAGATATGCACAAGTCAGAAATGAAACGGGCACTCTATGGCACGCAGAATGATACTTGTTGACATTTCGTTGCCAAGGGACGTAATACGTGTACGGGAAAATAGGACAAACAGAGATAACTTAGATTTTTAGGCGATCTGATAGTACATATGATTATTATTCATAATAGTAATACGTATAGAATATGTACAATATTATCTGGCTTGTTGTTATGATTGTTAATATGACTATTGTTATAATTATTGCAGCAAACCTGTATCAAGACACAACGTTAATCGCTTCTCAAGTGAGCCCAGAAGTTGCATGTACAAGCCATGACAAGCCAACAATGCGTTCCACCGTAAGTTTTTCATATGTATACGTACTTTCAACAGATATGCACAAGTCAGAAATGAAACGGGCACTCTATGGCACGCAGAATGATACTTGTTGACATTTCATTGCCAAGGGACGTAATACGTGTACGGGAAAATAGGACAAACAGAGATAACTTAGATTTTTACGCGATCTGATAGTACGTATGATTATTATTCATAATAGTAATACGTAAAGAATATGTACAATATTATCTGGCTAGTTGTTATGATTGTTAATATGACTATTGTTATAATTATTGCAGCAAACCTGTATCAAGACACAACGTTAATCGCTTCTCAAGTGAGCCCAGAAGTTGCATGTACAAGCCATGACAAGCCAACATTGCGTTCCACCGTAAGTTTATCATATGTATACGTACTTTCAACAGATATGCACAAGTCAGAAATGAAACGGGCACTCTATGGCACGCAGAATGATACTTGTTGACATTTCATTGCCAAGGGACGTAATACGTGTACGGGAAAATAGGACAAACAGAGATAACTTAGATTTTTAGGCGATCTGATAGTACATATGATTATTATTCATAATAGTAATACGTATAGAATATGTACAATATTATCTGGCTTGTTGTTATGATTGTTAATATGACTATTGTTATAATTATTGCAGCAAACCTGTATCAAGACACAACGTTAATCGCTTCTCAAGTGAGCCCAGAAGTTGCATGTACAAGCCATGACAAGCCAACAATGCGTTCCACCGTAAGTTTTTCATATGTATACGTACTTTCAACAGATATGCACAAGTCAGAAATGAAACGGGCACTCTATGGCACGCAGAATGATACTTGTTGACATTTCATTGCCAAGGGACGTAATACGTGTACGGGAAAATAGGACAAACAGAGATAACTTAGATTTTTACGCGATCTGATAGTACGTATGATTATTATTCATAATAGTAATACGTAAAGAATATGTACAATATTATCTGGCTAGTTGTTATGATTGTTAATATGACTATTGTTATAATTATTGCAGCAAACCTGTATCAAGACACAACGTTAATCGCTTCTCAAGTGAGCCCAGAAGTTGCATGTACAAGCCATGACAAGCCAACATTGCGTTCCACCGTAAGTTTATCATATGTATACGTACTTTCAACAGATATGCACAAGTCAGAAATGAAACGGGCACTCTATGGCACGCAGAATGATACTTGTTGACATTTCATTGCCAAGGGACGTAATACGTGTACGGGAAAATAGGACAAACAGAGATAACTTAGATTTTTACGCGATCTGATAGTACATATGATTATTATTCATAATAGTAATACGTATAGAATATGTACAATATTATCTGGCTTGTTGTTTGTCACAGGATGACCTTAGTGGTTGGGCTAACTCAGGAAAGAATCAATGACGGTGAATGCATTTACATAAGTTTAATGCAACTTTTAAAATATGTTTAATATATATACAATTATCTAAAAAAACAAGCGAATACACAAATGAACTATGAAAAGAATGTTCTCCTGAACGTTTAAGACGTTCTTAGTATTGTTATAAATACTGAATGTCTAAGACACTAAAGTGTTGTTAAAGCTATAACAATGTTAATCTAGCGCGATAACTGTGATGCGCGAGAGCTCAAGAAGATGATGATGCGCGAATTCAATGGATGATTGTCATCAAATGCCTTCTGTAAGGGTTGATGACGCGATGCAATGATAGTTAATCTCCACTGAGATTGTGAATGATATTCCTCCAGTGAGGACTGGTAACGGGCCCACCTTGTGTCCCGGGGGTTGTCGTTAGTAAAACCTGGCTGCGCAGGTACGGGGACCGTCTCCACCGCTTGTAACGTTAGTCGTGGAAGCTTAGCTCCACTCCTGGATATCCAAACCTAGATGGCTTACTCCAACCCTGGATGGCTTATATCCTGGATGGCTTAGGCTGTAATTATACATACGTTTTAGATGTCGGTTGACAAACATAACAATCTTGTATAATTATCATTACCCAAACAAATCATTATTCAATCAATATATGCAAGCTGTACTAATGAGGAGTAGCAATGTATACATATTCTACAACGCCATATGTACGCTATGTACGTCGCTGTTAATCAATGCCCCTAATACATGTAATATAAACATGATCAAATTACTCATATATTACACTCACTGAGTTATGCATGCACGCATTTATTCTTGTCACTCATCTCATTGTTAACTAATGTTGACAATCGTGTATTACAATCACCGAGTTATACGCCAACGTTAACTAATGCACCTAATATCCACTGTTATCAAATTAATATTGTTTTACAATTAATGATCAATTACAATAATTACATCTAATAAAGTAACTTCAAAATCATATGCTAGTCTAAAGTTATGTTTGAGAAACATCAATGCTAACCGGATGTCGTAACCGCCAAACAAGGTGGCGCCGCCCACTGAATACAAATATACGATAAAAGTTTAATAAAATTACTAACCACATGTTGCCTGTGAAATTTGCCGTCCAATCTCTGTTCCAACAAAGTACTATCGATGATCCCGGCGACAGCTAGAAGACAATGGGTTTTATAGCAAACATTACGCCCAAATCATTATTTGCCCCGTTCAGTCCGTGACAAACGTGGCTAAATCTACAGTATTGAATCTACACGCGAGGCCCTTATACAATTTTGCCGTTTAAGGAAAATATACCTATACGTTTACATGCATTAGCACAAAACTAAACTTATGACACGGACTCTCTGGCGGCCACTTAAAATGTGCACGCTTTTACGTGTTACATGAATAGATCATGAATATTGTGAAATTGTTTCAACTCGAACAATAGATTTTGGGTGTAACCGATACAAGAGCTATATGCGACCAGTACGCTCTACTCGTGACATTTTGTGACAACATCTCCCCACTTAAAGAAAGTGCTACACTTTTAAAATTCAACAAAATGATAACTTAATATTTACACGTTAAGAAACTATTAATTCTTCTGAGCAAACGAGCGACAACACGTACAAGCTGATCGCTCAATCGCTTGAGTATGTTAACTATTACCACTGCAGTTATAACCTAACTATAACATGTAATTACAATTTCAACACTATTCTACAATTGTACACTACCCTGTCGTAACATATACTACTATTGTACAATACACTGCAATACACTATTGTATTAAACCGGTCATTATGTGCGGCGACTTAAATAGTCTGCCCCAATATTGTCCTTTCCACGGTCTATTACACCGACTTTACGGTTACTAATAACACTACTTCCCGTCACTACAAGAACTCCAACTTTACACATCGCATCCATCGCATTACCAGTATACTGTTTGCGAAATGGAGTAGGGTCTCTCGTTTCCCTAATCGGCTTTGCTAAAGTGTGCTTAAAGCTACACTGCACTACATCTGTTGGTCTCGACTTATCGGACCGAACAGTACTAAACTCAGAGTCTAAACGACTTATCTCTCGTTTCTCTGCTACACTAAGCATGCCCGACATGTCTACATCGGCTGCTGTCTCCTTATCTACACTAGTGGGAGAATATGTGGGACTAGTGTCCTCACTACTGTCTTCCTCACTATCCTCAATAACTGCAACATTAACTACGGTTAACACCCCTTGTTGCACATTATCGGTTCTACTGATATATTCTTTCAGCATATTCGCATGAAAGGTCTTTAACTTTCCGTTTATCTCGATACGGTAATCCATCGTGTTCACTATCCCTTTAACGTAAAACGGACCTTTCCATTGTAATAACAACTTGTTATTGTCGGTCGGGAGTAACAGTAACACCTGGTCATCTATCTTAAACTTCCTAGCTCTAGCTTTCTGGTCATAGTACCGTTTGTACTTGGTACTTGCCTTAACTAACTGACTTTGAGCTATCTTACAAGTCTCCTCTAGTTTCTCCTGCAGATCTAAAACATACTGATATGTAGTCTTAACCTCATCACTATCTACTTCACCTGCCCACATCTCTCTAAGAATCCTCATGGGACCTCTAACTGACCTACCGTACAATAACTCAAACGGAGAGAAAATCCTAAACTCTCTTGTGGAACCTCTCTAAATGCAAACAATAAAGCATTGAGATACTTGTCCCAATCTTTGGGTCTGTCGGTACACATACGCCGTAACATTTGCTTTAACGTCCCGTTAAATCGTTCGACTAACCCGTTACACATAGGGTGATATGGTGTTGTCATGATTTGACGCAAAGACAATAACCTGCTTACTTCAGCCATAAGTTCTGACGTAAACTGTGACCCACAATCAGTCAGCATTTCCTCTGGTACACCTAGCCTACTGAACATATCAACTAATGCCTCAGCTACTCTCTCAGTTTCAATTGAGGGCAATGCTACTGCCTCCGGATACCTAGTTGCATAGTCTACCATGGTTAAAATGTACCTATTTTTCCTATCCGACACTGGAAAAATTGGTCCAACTATGTCTACGGCTACCCGCTTAAATGGTGTATCTATCAGTGGCATCTGACCTAAATGTACTTTGGTCACTCGACCTTTTGGTACTGTCCTTTGGCATACATCGCAGGACCTACAATACCTAGTTACATCTCCACTAACGCCTGGCCAATAAAATTCTGCCAATACTCTATCTGACGTTTTCTTTACGCCTAAATGACCTCCCATAATCGACTCATGAGCTACCTTAAGCACTGTCGTTCTATACTGGGTAGGTACCACTAATTGGTGAAACTGTCTACTACCACTATCTTCAAATTCTCTGTACAATAACCTATTCTTATGTACAAACTTACAACTACCGGACCCTTTACACTTCTTCACTACACCATCCTTGGCCTTCACTTTACAAGGACCTAATGACTCGTCTTGAGTTTGTGCTTCTATAAACTCCGCTTTAGATATGTCTCCTACGGCTGCAGGAACCTTTAATTTTCTATAAGCCTGAGCTTGCTTCTGAACCTGCGCTCTAGTCTCTACGGCATTACTTATGCTACTTCTAAATCGGACATTACCGGAAGTGCTGAACCATCTATGTTCCCTATCGTTAAATCATACATCGGGTCATCCATACATAGTGCCTCTGTAGTCCCTTTAAAGAAAGGTGTATCTACATCTATTCTCGCTATTGGCACGTGCTCTACCGACTTATTTAACAACATACACGGTGACTGTTTACCTACAAACTGGTCATCCGTAACTAAACTACGCCTAACTACCACACCTGTACAACCTGTATCCCTCATTACAATTACGTCCGTGCCATTCACTCTACCATCTGCCGTTGGAAGATTTGCATATGGAAAGAGACATGTTCCGATCTTCGTCATTACACCATCCGCTTTAAAACAACAGCTACTACTCTCGGTTTTAATAACCGGACTATTACTACCTCTGCCTCTACCTCTATCTCGGTTTTGACCACCTCTACCTCTACCGAAATTCCATGGGTTGTTAAAACCTTGGTTCTGATTACCTACATTGTTGTCCACTCTACTATTGTCACTAAAGTTGTCTACGACAGCGGACACTTTCACCGCTTTCCTACACTCATGTGAAGCATGATTCCCATTACAGTGACGACAACGAATAAAAGGTCTACCTATGTTACCACTATTGCTACCTCCTCTAGCACCCATCGAACTACCACCACCTCTATAGTTTCCACTCTGGCCTTTCTGTTTATGATCGTCCCCTTGCCTATCTCTAAAAGTTCTGTCTTTCGACACTACATTATAAGCTCCACCTCTAGCCTCGGCAAACTGATCTGCTTGTGTTGCCATTTCTCCTACACTAGTTAGTTTTCTTTCTTTAAGAAATAAGAACAGATCTCTACTACAAACATTGAATAGCTGGTCCCGCAACAAGAAATCTATGAGGCCCTGATAAGTCTGCGCTACCTTCCCTAACTCTAACCACCTATCTAAGTAATTTCTAGACCTACTAATAAACTGAATAAATGACTCGCCTTTCTCAGGCAGACAAGCTCTAAACCGCTTTCTAAAACCTTCTTCAGTTAGCTCAAATCTCTTTAAAAGAGCATCCTTTAACTTGTCATAGTCAAGAGCATCTAAACTAGGTAATCTAGAAAATACATCTAAGGCCTTGCCTCTCAATAACGCACTTAAATGAACTGCCCACTTATCTTTGGTCCATTCCTGTAACTCAGCATAACGCTCGAACCGTAACAAGTAACTGTCCATGTTATCTTTGTCAGCATCAAAGTATGGTAACTTCGAACCTTTTAACTTCCCAGAATAACTATCTTTCCCTACAGTTCCACTGTCCTTACTATGTGTCTTAGCTGCTTCCAACTCTAAAGCTAACTTATGATCAAACTCTTTTTGCTCCCTTTCCATTATCATCTTAGCCTTAGCTAGTCTACCATCTGTTTCGAACCTCTCATGTTCTAACTCTTGCTTCTCCTTTACTATTCTACTTTCTAATTCTACCTTCTCTTTATCATCATCTCGCTTCTCTTTAGCTAATCTACCTTCTAAATCTAGCTTCTCTTTAGCTAACCTGCCTTCTAATTCTAAATTCTCTTTATCAGCATCTAACTTCTCTTTAGCTAATCTACTTTCTAATTCTAGCTTCTCTGTGGCTAGTCTACTTTCTTCATCTCGCTTCTCTTTAGCTAATCTACTTTCGAATTCTAGCCTATCTTTCTCTAATTCTCTTTCCTTAAGTCTAAATTCCCTTTCCCTAGCCTGTTCGTCTTTAACAAAGGTTCTAAGCTCCTCTCCAGCATACCCTAACTCCTTACCCATTTCCGTAAGATCCTTTATGGACGTCATGGTTATAGACATTGTGAACTACACACTACAATAATTACAATACACACGTCACTAATAATTCTACTCAACTAACTACTAATGGTAAGTCACTGTGTCCTCACTAAATACCTGGGCATCATCATAGGACAAGTTACATACACATTTGTACTAGCGCTAACTACTAACGGTTATGTATAGATAGTATCTAGCTTCCACAAAACATATACACTACATAAAATATCTATATTTGATATTGGACATAACCTTAAACAATCATAGAAATGTGCATAACATGTACATGTATATTTACATCTCCCATCAATATAAGTATACTCGAGTGTCACAACATGAGTAGAACGTCTTGTTCGCCAACCTAATTGGATACTATGTGTATATCAAGGGAGGTAAAAACAAACACCCAAATTATTGAGCAAAAGTGCCTCAGACCCACTCGTGTAGACATTTCATTGCCAAGGGACGTAATACGTGTACGGGAAAATAGGACAAACAGAGATAACTTAGATTTTTACGCGATCTGATAGTACATATGATTATTATTCATAATAGTAATACGTAAAGAATATGTACAATATTATCTGGCTAGTTGTTATGATTGTTAATATGACTATTGTTATAATTATTGCAGCAAACCTGTATCAAGACACAACGTTAATCGCTTCTCAAGTGAGCCCAGAAGTTGCATGTACACGCCATGACAAGCCAACAATGCGTTCCACCGTAAGTTTTTCATATGTATACGTACTTTCAACAGATATGCACAAGTCAGAAATGAAACGGGCACTCTATGGCACGCAGAATGATACTTGTTGACATTTCATTGCCAAGGGACGTAATACGTGTACGGGAAAATAGGACAAACAGAGATAACTTAGATTTTTACGCGATCTGATAGTACATATGATTATTATTCATAATAGTAATACGTAAAGAATATGTACAATATTATCTGGCTAGTTGTTATGATTGTTAATATGACTATTGTTATAATTATTGCAGCAAACCTGTATCAAGACACAACGTTAATCGCTTCTCAAGTGAGCCCAGAAGTTGCATGTACAAGCCATGACAAGCCAACATTGCGTTCCACCGTAAGTTTATCATATGTATACGTACTTTCAACAGATATGCACAAGTCAGAAATGAAACGGGCACTCTATGGCACGCAGAATGATACTTGTTGACATTTCATTGCCAAGGGACGTAATACGTGTACGGTAAAATAGGACAAACAGAGATAACTTAGATTTTTAGGCGATCTGATAGTACATATGATTATTATTCATAATAGTAATACGTATAGAATATGTACAATATTATCTGGCTTGTTGTTATGATTGTTAATATGACTATTGTTATAATTATTGCAGCAAACCTGTATCAAGACACAACGTTAATCGCTTCTCAAGTGAGCCCAGAAGTTGCATGTACAAGCCATGACAAGCCAACAATGCGTTCCACCGTAAGTTTTTCATATGTATACGTACTTTCAACAGATATGCACAAGTCAGAAATGAAACGGGCACTCTATGGCACGCAGAATGATACTTGTTGACATTTCATTGCCAAGGGACGTAATACGTGTACGGGAAAATAGGACAAACAGAGATAACTTAGATTTTTACGTGATCTGATAGTACGTATGATTATTATTCATAATAGTAATACGTAAAGAATATGTACAATATTATCTGGCTAGTTGTTATGATTGTTAATATGACTATTGTTATAATTATTGCAGCAAACCTGTATCAAGACACAACGTTAATCGCTTCTCAAGTGAGCCCAGAAGTTGCATGTACAAGCCATGACAAGCCAACATTGCGTTCCACCGTAAGTTTATCATATGTATACGTACTTTCAACAGATATGCACAAGTCAGAAATGAAACGGGCACTCTATGGCACGCAGAATGATACTTGTTGACATTTCATTGCCAAGGGACGTAATACGTGTACGGGAAAATAGGACAAACAGAGATAACTTAGATTTTTACGCGATCTGATAGTACATATGATTATTATTCATAATAGTAATACGTATAGAATATGTACAATATTATCTGGCTTGTTGTTATGATTGTTAATATGACTATTGTTATAATTATTGCAGCAAACCTGTATCAAGACACAACGTTAATCGCTTCTCAAGTGAGCCCAGAAGTTGCATGTACAAGCCATGACAAGCCAACAATGCGTTCCACCGTAAGTTTTTCATATGTATACGTACTTTCAACAGATATGCACAAGTCAGAAATGAAACGGGCACTCTATGGCACGCAGAATGATACTTGTTGACATTTCATTGCCAAGGGACGTAATACGTGTACGGGAAAATAGGACAAACAGAGATAACTTAGATTTTTACGCGATCTGATAGTACATATGATTATTATTCATAATAGTAATACGTAAAGAATATGTACAATATTATCTGGCTAGTTGTTATGATTGTTAATATGACTATTGTTATAATTATTGCAGCAAACCTGTATCAAGACACAACGTTAATCGCTTCTCAAGTGAGCCCAGAAGTTGCATGTACAAGCCATGACAAGCCAACAATGCGTTCCACCGTAAGTTTATCATATGTATACGTACTTTCAACAGATATGCACAAGTCAGAAATGAAACGGGCACTCTATGGCACGCAGAATGATACTTGTTGACATTTCATTGCCAAGGGACGTAATACGTGTACGGGAAAATAGGACAAACAGAGATAACTTAGATTTTTACGCGATCTGATAGTACATATGATTATTATTCATAATAGTAATACGTATAGAATATGTACAATATTATCTGGCTTGTTGTTATGATTGTTAATATGACTATTGTTATAATTATTGCAGCAAACCTGTATCAAGACACAACGTTAATCACTTCTCAAGTGAGCCCAGAAGTTGCATGTACAAGCCATGACAAGCCAACAATGCGTTCCACCGTAAGTTTTTCATATGTATACGTACTTTCAACAGATATGCACAAGTCAGAAATGAAACGGGCACTCTATGGCACGCAGAATGATACTTGTTGACATTTCATTGCCAAGGGACGTAATACGTGTACGGGAAAATAGGACAAACAGAGATAACTTAGATTTTTACGCGATCTGATAGTACATATGATTATTATTTATAATAGTAATACGTATAGAATATGTACAATATTATCTGGCTTGTTGTTATGATTGTTAATATGACTATTGTTATAATTATTGCAGCAAACCTGTATCAAGACACAACGTTAATCGCTTCTCAAGTGAGCCCAGAAGTTGCATGTACACGCCATGACAAGCCAACAATGCGTTCCACCGTAAGTTTTTCATATGTATACGTACTTTCAACAGATATGCACAAGTCAGAAATGAAACGGGCACTCTATGGCACGCAGAATGATACTTGTTGACATTTCATTGCCAAGGGACGTAATACGTGTACGGGAAAATAGGACAAACAGAGATAACTTAGATTTTTACGCGATCTGATAGTACATATGATTATTATTCATAATAGTAATACGTAAAGAATATGTACAATATTATCTGGATAGTTGTTATGATTGTTAATATGACTATTGTTATAATTATTGCAGCAAACCTGTATCAAGACACAACGTTAATCGCTTCTCAAGTGAGCCCAGAAGTTGCATGTACAAGCCATGACAAGCCAACAATGCGTTCCACCGTAAGTTTATCATATGTATACGTACTTTCAACAGATATGCACAAGTCAGAAATGAAACGGGCACTCTATGGCACGCAGAATGATACTTGTTGACATTTCATTGCCAAGGGACGTAATACGTGTACGGGAAAATAGGACAAACAGAGATAACTTAGATTTTTACGCGATCTGATAGTACATATGATTATTATTCATAATAGTAATACGTATAGAATATGTACAATATTATCTGGCTTGTTGTTATGATTGTTAATATGACTATTGTTATAATTATTGCAGCAAACCTGTATCAAGACACAACGTTAATCGCTTCTCAAGTGAGCCCAGAAGTTGCATGTACAAGCCATGACAAGCCAACAATGCGTTCCACCGTAAGTTTTTCATATGTATACGTACTTTCAACAGATATGCACAAGTCAGAAATGAAACGGGCACTCTATGGCACGCAGAATGATACTTGTTGACATTTCATTGCCAAGGGACGTAATACGTGTACGGGAAAATAGGACAAACAGAGATAACTTAGATTTTTACGCGATCTGATAGTACATATGATTATTATTTATAATAGTAATACGTATAGAATATGTACAATATTATCTGGCTTGTTGTTATGATTGTTAATATGACTATTGTTATAAATATTGCAGCAAACCTGTATCAAGACACAACGTTAATCGCTTCTCAAGTGAGCCCAGAAGTTGCATGTACACGCCATGACAAGCCAACAATGCGTTCCACCGTAAGTTTTTCATATGTATACGTACTTTTAACAGATATGCACAAGTCAGAAATGAAACGGGCACTCTATGGCACGCAGAATGATACTTGTTGACATTTCATTGCCAAGGGACGTAATACGTGTACGGGAAAATAGGACAAACAGAGATAACTTAGATTTTTACGCGATCTGATAGTACATATGATTATTATTCATAATAGTAATACGTAAAGAATATGTACAATATTATCTGGCTAGTTGTTATGATTGTTAATATGACTATTGTTATAATTATTGCAGCAAACCTGTATCAAGACACAACGTTAATCGCTTCTCAAGTGAGCCCAGAAGTTGCATGTACAAGCCATGACAAGCCAACAATGCGTTCCACCGTAAGTTTATCATATGTATACGTACTTTCAACAGATATGCACAAGTCAGAAATGAAACGGGCACTCTATGGCACGCAGAATGATACTTGTTGACATTTCATTGCCAAGGGACGTAATACGTGTACGGGAAAATAGGACAAACAGAGATAACTTAGATTTTTACGCGATCTGATAGTACATATGATTATTATTCATAATAGTAATACGTATAGAATATGTACAATATTATCTGGCTTGTTGTTATGATTGTTAATATGACTATTGTTATAATTATTGCAGCAAACCTGTATCAAGACACAACGTTAATCGCTTCTCAAGTGAGCCCAGAAGTTGCATGTACAAGCCATGACAAGCCAACAATGCGTTCCACCGTATGTTTTTCATATGTATACGTACTTTCAACAGATATGCACAAGTCAGAAATGAAACGGGCACTCTATGGCACGCAGAATGATACTTGTTGACATTTCATTGCCAAGGGACGTAATACGTGTACGGGAAAATAGGACAAACAGAGATAACTTAGATTTTTACGCGATCTGATAGTACATATGATTATTATTTATAATAGTAATACGTATAGAATATGTACAATATTATCTGGCTTGTTGTTATGATTGTTAATATGACTATTGTTATAATTATTGCAGCAAACCTGTATCAAGACACAACGTTAATCGCTTCTCAAGTGAGCCCAGAAGTTGCATGTACACGCCGTGACAAGCCAACAATGCGTTCCACCGTAAGTTTTTCATATGTATACGTACTTTCAACAGATATGCACAAGTCAGAAATGAAACGGGCACTCTATGGCACGCAGAATGATACTTGTTGACATTTCATTGCCAAGGGACGTAATACGTGTACGGGAAAATAGGACAAACAGAGATAACTTAGATTTTTACGCGATCTGATAGTACATATGATTATTATTCATAATAGTAATACGTAAAGAATATGTACAATATTATCTGGCTAGTTGTTATGATTGTTAATATGACTATTGTTATAATTATTGCAGCAAACCTGTATCAAGACACAACGTTAATCGCTTCTCAAGTGAGCCCAGAAGTTGCATGTACAAGCCATGACAAGCCAACAATGCGTTCCACCGTAAGTTTATCATATGTATACGTACTTTCAACAGATATGCACAAGTCAGAAATGAAACGGGCACTCTATGGCACGCAGAATGATACTTGTTGACATTTCATTGCCAAGGGACGTAATACGTGTACGGGAAAATAGGACAAACAGAGATAACTTAGATTTTTACGCGATCTGATAGTACATATGATTATTATTCATAATAGTAATACGTATAGAATATGTACAATATTATCTGGCTTGTTGTTATGATTGTTAATATGACTATTGTTATAATTATTGCAGCAAACCTGTATCAAGACACAACGTTAATCGCTTCTCAAGTGAGCCCAGAAGTTGCATGTACAAGCCATGACAAGCCAACAATGCGTTCCACCGTAAGTTTTTCATATGTATACGTACTTTCAACAGATATGCACAAGTCAGAAATGAAACGGGCACTCTATGGCACGCAGAATGATACTTGTTGACATTTCATTGCCAAGGGACGTAATACGTGTACGGGAAAATAGGACAAACAGAGATAACTTAGATTTTTACGCGATCTGATAGTACATATGATTATTATTTATAATAGTAATACGTATAGAATATGTACAATATTATCTGGCTTGTTGTTATGATTGTTAATATGACTATTGTTATAATTATTGCAGCAAACCTGTATCAAGACACAACGTTAATCGCTTCTCAAGTGAGCCCAGAAGTTGCATGTACACGCCATGACAAGCCAACAATGCGTTCCACCGTAAGTTTTTCATATGTATACGTACTTTCAACAGATATGCACAAGTCAGAAATGAAACGGGCACTCTATGGCACGCAGAATGATACTTGTTGACATTTCATTGCCAAGGGACGTAATACGTGTACGGGAAAATAGGACAAACAGAGATAACTTAGATTTTTACGCGATCTGATAGTACATATGATTATTATTCATAATAGTAATACGTAAAGAATATGTACAATATTATCTGGCTAGTTGTTATGATTGTTAATATGACTATTGTTATAATTATTGCAGCAAACCTGTATCAAGACACAACGTTAATCGCTTCTCAAGTGAGCCCAGAAGTTGCATGTACAAGCCATGACAAGCCAACAATGCGTTCCACCGTAAGTTTATCATATGTATACGTACTTTCAACAGATATGCACAAGTCAGAAATGAAACGGGCACTCTATGGCACGCAGAATGATACTTGTTGACATTTCATTGCCAAGGGACGTAATACCTGTACGGGAAAATAGGACAAACAGAGATAACTTAGATTTTTACGCGATCTGATAGTACATATGATTATTATTCATAATAGTAATACGTATAGAATATGTACAATATTATCTGGCTTGTTGTTATGATTGTTAATATGACTATTGTTATAATTATTGCAGCAAACCTGTATCAAGACACAACGTTAATCGCTTTTCAAGTGAGCCCAGAAGTTGCATGTACAAGCCATGACAAGCCAACAATGCGTTCCACCGTAAGTTTTTCATATGTATACGCACTTTCAACAGATATGCACACATCAGAAATGAAACGTGCACTCTATGGCACGCAGAATGATACTTGTTGACATTTCATTGCCAAGGGACGTAATACGTGTACGGGTAAATAGGACAAACAGAGATAACTTAGATTTTTACGCGATCTGATAGTACATATGATTATTATTCATAATAGTAATACGTAAAGAATATGTACAATATTATCTGGCTTGTTGTTATGATTGTTAATATGACTATTGTTATAATTATTGCAGCAAACCTGTATCAAGACACAACGTTAATCGCTTCTCAAGTGAGCCCAGAAGTTGCATGTACAAGCCATGACAAGCCAACAATGCGTTCCACCGTAAGTTTTTCATATGTATACGTACTTTAAACAGATATGCACAAGTCAGAAATGAAACGGGCACTCTATGGCACGCAGAATGATACTTGTTGACATTTCATTGCCAAGGGACGTAATACGTGTACGGGAAAATAGGACAAACAGAGATAACTTAGATTTTTACGCGATCTGATAGTACATATGATTATTATTTATAATAGTAATACGTATAGAATATGTACAATATTATCTGGCTTGTTGTTATGATTGTTAATATGACTATTGTTATAATTATTGCAGCAAACCTGTATCAAGACACAACGTTAATCGCTTCTCAAGTGAGCCCAGAAGTTGCATGTACAAGCCATGACAAGCCAACATTGCGTTCCACTGTAAGTTTTTCATATGTATACGTACTTTCAACAGATATGCACAAGTCAGAAATGAAACGGGCACTCTATGGCACGCAGAATGATACTTGTTGACATTTCATTGCCAAGGGACGTAATACGTGTACGGGAAAATAGGACAAACAGAGATAACTTAGATTTTTACGCGATCTGATAGTACATATGATTATTATTCATAATAGTAATACGTATAGAATATGTACAATATTATCTGGCTTGTTGTTATGATTGTTAATATGACTATTGTTATAATTATTGCAGCAAACCTGTATCAAGACACAACGTTAATCGCTTCTCAAGTGAGCCCAGAAGTTGCATGTACAAGCCATGACAAGCCAACAATGCGTTCCACCGTAAGTTTTTCATATGTATACGTACTTTCAACAGATATGCACAAGTCAGAAATGAAACGGGCACTCTATGGCACGCAGAATGATACTTGTTGACATTTCATTGCCAAGGGACGTAATACGTGTACGGGAAAATAGGACAAACAGAGATAACTTAGATTTTTACGCGATCTGATAGTACATATGATTATTATTCATAATAGTAATACGTAAAGAATATGTACAATATTATCTGGCTAGTTGTTATGATTGTTAATATGACTATTGTTATAATTATTGCAGCAAACCTGTATCAAGACACAACGTTAATCGCTTCTCAAGTGAGCCCAGAAGTTGCATGTACAAGCCATGACAAGCCAACAATGCGTTCCACCGTAAGTTTATCATATGTATACGTACTTTCAACAGATATGCACAAGTCAGAAATGAAACGGGCACTCTATGGCACGCAGAATGATACTTGTTGACATTTCATTGCCAAGGGACGTAATACCTGTACGGGAAAATAGGACAAACAGAGATAACTTAGATTTTTACGCGATCTGATAGTACATATGATTATTATTCATAATAGTAATACGTATAGAATATGTACAATATTATCTGGCTTGTTGTTATGATTGTTAATATGACTATTGTTATAATTATTGCAGCAAACCTGTATCAAGACACAACGTTAATCGCTTTTCAAGTGAGCCCAGAAGTTGCATGTACAAGCCATGACAAGCCAACAATGCGTTCCACCGTAAGTTTTTCATATGTATACGCACTTTCAACAGATATGCACACATCAGAAATGAAACGTGCACACTATGGCACGCAGAATGATACTTGTTGACATTTCATTGCCAAGGGACGTAATACGTGTACGGGAAAATAGGACAAACAGAGATAACTTAGATTTTTACGCGATCTGATAGTACATATGATTATTATTCATAATAGTAATACGTAAAGAATATGTACAATATTATCTGGCTTGTTGTTATGATTGTTAATATGACTATTGTTATAATTATTGCAGCAAACCTGTATCAAGACACAACGTTAATCGCTTCTCAAGTGAGCCCAGAAGTTGCATGTACAAGCCATGACAAGCCAACAATGCGTTCCACCGTAAGTTTTTCATATGTATACGTACTTTAAACAGATATGCACAAGTCAGAAATGAAACGGGCACTCTATGGCACGCAGAATGATACTTGTTGACATTTCATTGCCAAGGGACGTAATACGTGTACGGGAAAATAGGACAAACAGAGATAACTTAGATTTTTACGCGATCTGATAGTACATATGATTATTATTTATAATAGTAATACGTATAGAATATGTACAATATTATCTGGCTTGTTGTTATGATTGTTAATATGACTATTGTTATAATTATTGCAGCAAACCTGTATCAAGACACAACGTTAATCGCTTCTCAAGTGAGCCCAGAAGTTGCATGTACAAGCCATGACAAGCCAACATTGCGTTCCACTGTAAGTTTTTCATATGTATACGTACTTTCAACAGATATGCACAAGTCAGAAATGAAACGGGCACTCTATGGCACGCAGAATGATACTTGTTGACATTTCATTGCCAAGGGACGTAATACGTGTACGGGAAAATAGGACAAACAGAGATAACTTAGATTTTTACGCGATCTGATAGTACATATGATTATTATTCATAATAGTAATACGTATAGAATATGTACAATATTATCTGGCTTGTTGTTATGATTGTTAATATGACTATTGTTATAATTATTGCAGCAAACCTGTATCAAGACACAACGTTAATCGCTTCTCAAGTGAGCCCAGAAGTTGCATGTACAAGCCATGACAAGCCAACAATGCGTTCCACCGTAAGTTTTTCATATGTATACGTACTTTCAACAGATATGCACAAGTCAGAAATGAAACGGGCACTCTATGGCACGCAGAATGATACTTGTTGACATTTCATTGCCAAGGGACGTAATACGTGTACGGGAAAATAGGACAAACAGAGATAACTTAGATTTTTACGCGATCTGATAGTACATATGATTATTATTCATAATAGTAATACGTATAGAATATGTACAATATTATCTGGCTTGTTGTTATGATTGTTAATATGACTATTGTTATAATTATTGCAGCAAACCTGTATCAAGACACAACGTTAATCGCTTCTCAAGTGAGCCCAGAAGTTGCATGTACAAGCCATGACAAGCCAACAATGCGTTCCACCGTAAGTTTTTCATATGTATACGCACTTTCAACAGATATGCACACATCAGAAATGAAACGGGCACTCTATGGCACGCAGAATGATACTTGTTGACATTTCATTGCCAAGGGACGTAATACGTGTACGGGAAAATAGGAGAAACAGATAACTTAGATTTGTACGCGATCTGATAGTACATATGATTATTATTCATAAGAGTAATACGTATAGAATATGTACAATATTATCTGGCTTGGTGTTATGATTGTTAATATGACTATTGTTATAATTATTGCAGCAAACCTGTATCAAGACACAACGTTAATCGCTTCTCAAGTGAGCCCAGAAGTTGCATGTACAAGCCATGACAAGCCAACAATGCGTTCCACCGTAAATTTTTCATATGTATACGTACTTTCAACAGATATGCACAAGTCAGAAATGAAACGTGCACTCTATGGCACGCAGAATGATACTTGTTGACATTTCATTGCCAAGGGACGTAATAAGTGTACGGGAAAATAGGACAAACAGAGATAACTTAGATTTTTACGCGATCTGATAGTACATATGATTATTATTCATAATAGTAATACGTATAGAATATGTACAATATTATCTGGCTTGTTGTTATGATTGTTAATATGACTATTGTTATAATTATTGCAGCAAACCTGTATCAAGACACAACGTTAATCGCTTTTCAAGTGAGCCCAGAAGTTGCATGTACAAGCCATGACAAGCCAACAATGCGTTCCACCGTAAGTTTTTCATATGTATACGCACTTTCAACAGATATGCACACATCAGAAATGAAACGTGCACTCTATGGCACGCAGAATGATACTTGTTGACATTTCATTGCCAAGGGACGTAATACGTGTACGGGAAAATAGGACAAACAGAGATAACTTAGATTTTTACGCGATCTGATAGTACATATGATTATTATTCATAATAGTAATACGTATAGAATATGTACAATATTATCTGGCTTGTTGTTATGATTGTTAATATGACTATTGTTATAATTATTGCAGCAAACCTGTATCAAGACACAACGTTAATCGCTTTTCAAGTGAGCCCAGAAGTTGCATGTACAAGCCATGACAAGCCGACAATGCGTTCCACCGTAAGTTTTTCATATGTATACGCACTTTCAACAGATATGCACACATCAGAAATGAAACGTGCACTCTATGGCACGCAGAATGATACTTGTTGACATTTCATTGCCAAGGGACGTAATACGTGTACGGGAAAATAGGACAAACAGAGATAACTTAGATTTTTACGCGATCTGATAGTACATATGATTATTATTCATAATAGTAATACGCATAGAATGTGTACCATATTATCTGGCTTGTTGTTATGATTGTTAATATGACTATTGTTATAATTATTGCAGCAAACCTGTATCAAGACACAACGTTAATCGCTTTTCAAGTGAGCCCATAAGTTGCATGTACAAGCCATGACAAGCCAACAATGCGTTCCATCGTAAGTTTTTCATATGTATACGCACTTTCAACAGATATGCACACATCAGAAATGAAACGTGCACTCTATGGCACGCAGAATGATACTTGTTGACATATCATTGCCAAGGGACGTAATACGTGTACGGGAAAATAGGACAAACAGAGATAACTTAGATTTTTACGCGATCTGATAGTACATATGATTATTATTCATAATAGTAATACGTAAAGAATATGTACAATATTATCTGGCTTGTTGTTATGATTGTTAATATGACTATTGTTATAATTATTGCAGCAAACCTGTATCAAGACACAACGTTAATCGCTTCTCAAGTGAGCCCAGAAGTTGCATGTACAAGCCATGACAAGCCAACAATGCATTCCACCGTAAGTTTTTCATATGTATACGTACTTTCAACAGATATGCACAAGTCAGAAATGAAACGGGCACTCTATGGCACGCAGAATGATACTTGTTGACATTTCATTGCCAAGGGACGTAATACGTGTACGGGAAAATAGGACAAACAGAGATAACTTAGATTTTTACGCGATCTGATAGTACATATGATTATTATTTATAATAGTAATACGTATAGAATATGTACAATATTATCTGGCTTGTTGTTATGATTGTTAATATGACTATTGTTATAATTATTGCAGCAAACCTGTATCAAGACACAACGTTAATCGCTTCTCAAGTGAGCCCAGAAGTTGCATGTACAAGCCATGACAAGCCAACATTGCGTTCCACCGTAAGTTTATCATATGTATACGTACTTTCAAAAGATATGCACAAGTCAAAAAATGAAACGGGCACTCTATGGCACGCAGAATGATACTTGTTGACATTTCATTGCCAAGGGACGTAATACGTTTACGGGAAAATAGGACAAACAGAGATAACTTAGATTTTTACGCGATCTGATAGTACATATGATTATTATTCATAATAGTAATACGTATAGAATATCTACAATATTATCTGGCTTGTTGTTATGATTGTTAATATGACTATTGTTATAATTATTGCAGCAAACCTATATCAAGACACAACGTTAATCGCTTCTCAAGTGAGCCCAGAAGTTGCATGTACAAGCCATGACAAGCCAACAATGCGTTCCACCGTAAGTTTTTCATATGTATACGTACTTTCAACAGATATGCACAAGTCAGAAATGAAACGGGCACTCTATGGCACGCATAATGATACTTGTTGACATTTCATTGCCAAGGGACGTAATACGTGTACGGGAAAATAGGACAAACAGAGATAACTTAGATTTTTACGCGATCTGATAGTACATATGATTATTATTTATAATAGTAATACGTATAGAATATGTACACTATTATCTGGCTTGTTGTTATGATTGTTAATATGACTATTGTTATAATTATTGCAGCAAACCTGTATCAAGACACAACGTTAATCGCTTCTCGAGTGAGCCCAGAAGTTGCATGTACAAGCCATGACAAGCCAACATTGCGTTCCACCGTAAGTTTATCATATGTATACGTACTTTCAACAGATATGCACAAGTCAGAAATGAAACGGGCACTCTATGGCACGCAGAATGATACTTGTTGACATTTCATTGCCAAGGGACGTAATACGTGTACGGGAAAATAGGACAAACAGAGATAACTTAGATTTTTACGCGATCTGATAGTACATATGATTATTATTCATAATAGTAATACGTATAGAATATGTACAATATTATCTGGCTTGTTGTTATGATTGTTAATATGACTATTGTTATAATTATTGCAGCAAACCTGTATCAAGACACAACGTTAATCGCTTCTCAAGTGAGCCCAGAAGTTGCATGTACAAGCCATGACAAGCCAACAATGCGTTCCACCGTAAGTTTTTCATATGTATACGTACTTTCAACAGATATGCACAAGTCAGAAATGAAACGGGCACTCTATGGCACGCAGAATGATACTTGTTGACATTTCATTGCCAAGGGACGTAATACGTGTACGGGAAAATAGGACAAACAGAGATAACTTAGATTTTTACGCGATCTGATAGTACATATGATTATTATTTATAATAGTAATACGTATAGAATATGTACAATATTATCTGGTTTGTTGTTATGATTGTTAATATGACTATTGTTATAATTATTGCAGCAAACCTGTATCAAGACACAACGTTATTCGCTTCTCAAGTGAGCCCAGAAGTTGCATGTACAAGCCATGACAAGCCAACATTGCGTTCCACCGTAAGTTTATCATATGTATACGTACTTTCAACAGATATGCACAAGTCAGAAATGAAACGGGCACTCTATGGCACGCAGAATGATACTTGTTGACATTTCATTGCCAAGGGACGTAATACGTGTACGGGAAAATAGGACAAACAGAGATAACTTAGATTTTTACGCGATCTGATAGTACATATGATTATTATTCATAATAGTAATACGTATAGATTATGTACAATATTATCTGGCTTGTTGTTATGATTGTTAATATGACTATTGTTATAATTATTGCAGCAAACCTGTATCAAGACACAACGTTAATCGCTTCTCAAGTGAGCCCAGAAGTTGCATGTACAAGCCATGACAAGCCAACAATGCGTTCCACCGTAAGTTTTTCATATGTATACGTACTTTCAACAGATATGCACAAGTCAGAAATGAAACGGGCACTCTATGGCACGCAGAATGATACTTGTTGACATTTCATTGCCAAGGGACGTAATACGTGTACGGGAAAATAGGACAAACAGAGATAACTTAGATTTTTACGCGATCTGATAGTACATATGATTATTATTCATAATAGTAATACGTATAGAATATGTACAATATTATCTGGCTTGTTGTTATGATTGTTAATATGACTATTGTTAAAATTATTGCAGCAAACCTGTATCAAGACACAACGTTAATCGCTTCTCAAGTGAGCCCAGAAGTTGCATGTACAAGCCATGACAAGCCAACATTGCGTTCCACCGTAAGTTTATCATATGTATACGTACTTTCAACAGATATGCACAAGTCAGAAATGAAACGGGCACTCTATGGCACGCAGAATGATACTTGTTGACATTTCATTGCCAAGGGACGTAATACGTGTACGGGAAAATAGGACAAACAGAGATAACTTAGATTTTTACGCGATCTGATAGTACATATGATTATTATTCATAATAGTAATACGTATAGAATATGTACAATATTATCTGGCTTGTTGTTATGATTGTTAATATGACTATTGTTATAATTATTGCAGCAAACCTGTATCAAGACACAACGTTAATCGCTTCTCAAGTGAGCCCAGAAGTTGCATGTACAAGCCATGACAAGCCAACAATGCGTTCCACCGTAAGTTTTTCATATGTATACGCACTTTCAACAGATATGCACAAGTCAGAAATGAAACGGGCACTCTATGGCACGCAGAATGATACTTGTTGACATTTCATTGCCAAGGGACGTAATACGTGTACGGGAAAATAGGACAAACAGAGATAACTTAGATTTTTACGCGATCTGATAGTACATATGATTATTATTCATAAGAGTAATACGTATAGAATATGTACAATATTATCTGGCTTGTTGTTATGATTGTTAATATGACTATTGTTATAATTATTGCAGCAAACCTGTATCAAGACACAACGTTAATCGCTTCTCAATTGAGCCCAGAAGTTGCATGTACAAGCCATGACAAGCCAACAATGCGTTCCACCGTAAGTTTTTCATATGTATACGTACTTTCAACAGATATGCACAAGTCAGAAATGAACGTGCACTCTATGGCACGCAGAATGATACTTGTTGACATTTCATTGCCAAGGACGTAATACGTGTACGGGAAAATAGGACAAACAGAGATAACTTAGATTTTTACGCGATCTGATAGTACATATGATTATTATTCATAATAGTAATACGTATAGAATATGTACAATATTATCTGGCTTGTTGTTATGATTGTTAATATGACTATTGTTATAATTATTGCAGCAAACCTGTATCAAGACACAACGTTAATCGCTTCTCAAGTGAGCCCAGAAGTTGCATGTACAAGCCATGACAAGCCAACAATGCGTTCCACCGTAAGTTTTTCATATGTATACGTACTTTCAACAGATATGCACAAGTCAGAAATGAAACGGGCACTCTATGGCACGCATAATGATACTTGTTGACATTTCATTGCCAAGGGACGTAATACGTGTACGGGAAAATAGGACAAACAGAGATAACTTAGATTTTACGCGATCTGATAGTACATATGATTATTATTTATAATAGTAATACGTATAGAATATGTACACTATTATCTGGCTTGTTGTTATGATTGTTAATATGACTATTGTTATAATTATTGCAGCAAACCTGTATCAAGACACAACGTTAATCGCTTCTCGAGTGAGCCCAGAAGTTGCATGTACAAGCCATGACAAGCCAACATTGCGTTCCACCGTAAGTTTATCATATGTTTACGTACTTTCAACAGATATGCACAAGTCAGAAATGAAACGGGCACTCTATGGCACGCAGAATGATACTTGTTGACATTTCATTGCCAAGGGACGTAATACGTGTACGGGAAAATAGGACAAACAGAGATAACTTAGATTTTTACGCGATCTGATAGTACATATGATTATTATTCATAATAGTAATACGTATAGAATATGTACAATATTATCTGGCTTGTTGTTATGATTGTTAATATGACTATTGTTATAATTATTGCAGCAAACCTGTATCAAGACACACGTTAATCGCTTCTCAAGTGAGCCCAGAAGTTGCATGTACAAGCCATGACAAGCCAACAATGCGTTCCACCGTAAGTTTTTCATATGTATACGTACTTTCAACAGATATGCACAAGTCAGAAATGAAACGGGCACTCTATGGCACGCAGAATGATACTTGTTGACATTTCATTGCCAAGGGACGTAATACGTGTACGGGAAAATAGGACAAACAGAGATAACTTAGATTTTACGCGATCTGATAGTACATATGATTATTATTTATAATAGTAATACGTATAGAATATGTACAATATTATCTGGTTTGTTGTTATGATTGTTAATATGACTATTGTTATAATTATTGCAGCAAACCTGTATCAAGACACAACGTTATTCGCTTCTCAAGTGAGCCCAGAAGTTGCATGTACAAGCCATGACAAGCCAACATTGCGTTCCACCGTAAGTTTATCATATGTATACGTACTTTCAACAGATATGCACAAGTCAGAAATGAAACGGGCACTCTATGGCACGCAGAATGATACTTGTTGACATTTCATTGCCAAGGGACGTAATACGTGTACGGGAAAATAGGACAAACAGAGATAACTTAGATTTTTACGCGATCTGATAGTACATATGATTATTATTCATAATAGTAATACGTATAGAATATGTACAATATTATCTGGCTTGTTGTTATGATTGTTAATATGACTATTGTTATAATTATTGCAGCAAACCTGTATCAAGACACAACGTTAATCGCTTCTCAAGTGAGCCCAGAAGTTGCATGTACAAGCCATGACAAGCAACAATGCGTTCCACCGTAAGTTTTTCATATGTATACGTACTTTCAACAGATATGCACAAGTCAGAAATGAAACGGGCACTCTATGGCACGCAGAATGATACTTGTTGACATTTCATTGCCAAGGGACGTAATACGTGTACGGGAAAATAGGACAAACAGAGATAACTTAGATTTTTACGCGATCTGATAGTACATATGATTATTATTCATAATAGTAATACGTATAGAATATGTACAATATTATCTGGCTTGTTGTTATGATTGTTAATATGACTATTGTTAAAATTATTGCAGCAAACCTGTATCAAGACACAACGTTAATCGCTTCTCAAGTGAGCCCAGAAGTTGCATGTACAAGCCATGACAAGCCAACATTGCGTTCCACCGTAAGTTTATCATATGTATACGTACTTTCAACAGATATGCACACGTCAGAAATGAAACGGGCACTCTATGGCACGCAGAATGATACTTGTTGACATTTCATTGCCAAGGGACGTAATACGTGTACGGGAAAATAGGACAAACAGAGATAACTTAGATTTTTACGCGATCTGATAGTACATATGATTATTATTCATAATAGTAATACGTATAGAATATGTACAATATTATCTGGCTTGTTGTTATGATTGTTAATATGACTATTGTTATAATTATTGCAGCAAACCTGTATCAAGACACAACGTTAATCGCTTCTCAAGTGAGCCCAGAAGTTGCATGTACAAGCCATGACAAGCCAACAATGCGTTCCACCGTAAGTTTTTCATATGTATACGCACTTTCAACAGATATGCACACATCAGAATGAAACGGGCACTCTATGGCACGCAGAATGATACTTGTTGACATTTCATTGCCAAGGGACGTAATACGTGTACGGGAAAATAGGACAAACAGAGATAACTTAGATTTTTACGCGATCTGATAGTACATATGATTATTATTCATAAGAGTAATACGTATAGAATATGTACAATATTATCTGGCTTGTTGTTATGATTGTTAATATGACTATTGTTATAATTATTGCAGCAAACCTGTATCAAGACACAACGTTAATCGCTTCTCAAGTGAGCCCAGAAGTTGCATGTACAAGCCATGACAAGCCAACAATGCGTTCCACCGTAAGTTTTTCATATGTATACGTACTTTCAACAGATATGCACAAGTCAGAAATGAAACGTGCACTCTATGGCACGCAGAATGATACTTGTTGACATTTCATTGCCAAGGGACGTAATACGTGTACGGGAAAATAGGACAAACAGAGATAACTTAGATTTTTACGCGATCTGATAGTACATATGATTATTATTCATAATAGTAATACGTATAGAATATGTACAATATTATCTGGCTTGTTGTTATGATTGTTAATATGACTATTGTTATAATTATTGCAGCAAACCTGTATCAAGACACAACGTTAATCGCTTCTCAAGTGAGCCCAGAAGTTGCATGTACAAGCCATGACAAGCCAACAATGCGTTCCACCGTAAGTTTTTCATATGTATACGCACTTTCAACAGATATGCACACATCAGAAATGAAACGGGCACTCTATGGCACGCAGAATGATACTTGTTGACATTTCATTGCCAAGGGACGTAATACGTGTACGGGAAAATAGGACAAACAGAGATAACTTAGATTTTTACGCGATCTGATAGTACATATGATTATTATTCATAAGAGTAATACGTATAGAATATGTACAATATTATCTGGCTTGTTGTTATGATTGTTAATATGACTATTGTTATAATTATTGCAGCAAACCTGTATCAAGACACAACGTTAATCGCTTCTCAAGTGAGCCCAGAAGTTGCATGTACAAGCCATGACAAGCCAACAATGCGTTCCACCGTAAGTTTTTCATATGTATACGTACTTTCAACCGATATGCACAAGTCAGAAATGAAACGTGCACTCTATGGCACGCAGAATGATACTTGTTGACATTTCATTGCCAAGGGACGTAATACGTGTACGGGAAAATAGGACAAACAGAGATAACTTAGATTTTTACGCGATCTGATAGTACATATGATTATTATTCATAATAGTAATACGTATAGAATATGTACAATATTATCTGGCTTGTTGTTATGATTGTTAATATGACTATTGTTATAATTATTGCAGCAAACCTGTATCAAGACACAACGTTAATCGCTTCTCAAGTGAGCCCAGAATTTGCATGTACAAGCCATGACAAGCCAACAATGCGTTCCACCGTAAGTTTTTCATATGTATACGTACTTTCAACAGATATGCACAAGTCAGAAATGAAACGTGCACTCTATGGCACGCAGAATGATACTTGTTGACATATCATTGCCAAGGGACGTAATACGTGTACGGGAAAATAGGACAAACAGAGATAACTTAGATTTTTACGCGATCTGATAGTACATATGATTATTATTCATAATAGTAATACGTAAAGAATATGTACAATATTATCTGGCTTGTTGTTATGATTGTTAATATGACTATTGTTATAATTATTGCAGCAAACCTGTATCAAGACACAACGTTAATCGCTTCTCAAGTGAGCCCAGAAGTTGCATGTACAAGCCATGACAAGCCAACAATGCATTCCACCGTAAGTTTTTCATATGTATACGTACTTTCAACAGATATGCACAAGTCAGAAATGAAACGGGCACTCTATGGCACGCAGAATGATACTTGTTGACATTTCATTGCCAAGGGACGTAATACGTGTACGGGAAAATAGGACAAACAGAGATAACTTAGATTTTTACGCGATCTGATAGTACATATGATTATTATTCATAATAGTAATACGTATAGAATATGTACAATATTATCTGGCTTGTTGTTATGATTGTTAATATGACTATTGTTATAATTATTGCAGCAAACCTGTATCAAGACACAACGTTAATCGCTTCTCAAGTGAGCCCAGAAGTTGCATGTACAAGCCATGACAAGCCAACATTGCGTTCCACCGTAAGTTTATCATATGTATACGTACTTTCAACAGATATGCACAAGTCAGAAATGAAACGGGCACTCTATGGCACGCAGAATGATACTTGTTGACATTTCATTGCCAAGGGACGTAATACGTGTACGGGAAAATAGGACAAACAGAGATAACTTAGATTTTTACGCGATCTGATAGTACATATGATTATTATTCATAATAGTAATACGTATAGAATATGTACAATATTATCTGGCTTGTTGTTATGATTGTTAATATGACTATTGTTATAATTATTGCAGCAAACCTGTATCAAGACACAACGTTAATCGCTTCTCAAGTGAGCCCAGAAGTTACATGTACAAGCCATGACAAGCCAACAATGCGTTCCACCGTAAGTTTTTCATATGTATACGCACTTTCAACAGATATGCACACATCAGAAATGAAACGGGCACTCTATGGCACGCAGAATGATACTTGTTGACATTTCATTGCCAAGGGACGTAATACGTGTACGGGAAAATAGGACAAACAGAGATAACTTAGATTTTTACGCGATCTGATAGTACATATGATTATTATTCATAATAGTAATACGTATAGAATATGTACAATATTATCTGGCTTGTTGTTATGATTGTTAATATGACTATTGTTATAATTATTGCAGCAAACCTGTATCAAGACACAACGTTAATCGCTTTTCAAGTGAGCCCAGAAGTTGCATGTACAAGCCATGACAAGCCAACAATGCGTTCCACCGTAAGTTTTTCATATGTATACGCACTTTCAACAGATATGCACACATCAGAAATGAAACGTGCACTCTATGGCACGCAGAATGATACTTGTTGACATTTCATTGCCAAGGGACGTAATACGTGTACGGGAAAATAGGACAAACAGAGATAACTTAGATTTTTACGCGATCTGATAGTACATATGATTATTATTCATAATAGTAATACGTATAGAATATGTACAATATTATCTGGCTTGTTGTTATGATTGTTAATATGACTATTGTTATAATTATTGCAGCAAACCTGTATCAAGACACAACGTTAATCGCTTTTCAAGTGAGCCCAGAAGTTGCATGTACAAGCCATGACAAGCCAACAATGCGTTCCACCGTAAGTTTTTCATATGTATACGCACTTTCAACATATATGCACACATCAGAAATGAAACGTGCACTCTATGGCACGCAGAATGATACTTGTTGACATTTCATTGCCAAGGGACGTAATACGTGTACTGGAAAATAGGACAAACAGAGATAACTTAGATTTTTACGCGATCTGATAGTACATATGATTATTATTTATAATAGTAATACGTATAGAATATGTACAATATTATCTGGCTTGTTGTTATGATTGTTAATATGACTATTGTTATAATTATTGCAGCAAACCTGTATCAAGACACAACGTTAATCGCTTCTCAAGTTAGCCCAGAAGTTGCATGTACAAGCCATGACAAGCCAACAATGCGTTCCACCGTAAGTTTTTCATATGTATACGTACTTTCAACAGATATGCACAAGTCAGAAATGAAACGTGCACTCTATGGCACGCAGAATGATACTTGTTGACATTTCATTGCCAAGGGACGTAATACGTGTACGGGAAAATAGGAGAAACAGAGATAACTTAGATTTTTACGCGATCTGATAGTACATATGATTATTATTCATAATAGTAATACGTATAGAATATGTACAATATTATCTGGCTTGTTGTTATGATTGTTAATATGACTATTGTTATAATTATTGCAGCAAACCTGTATCAAGACACAACGTTAATCGCTTTTCAAGTGAGCCCAGAAGTTGCATGTACAAGCCATGACAAGCCAACAATGCGTTCCACCGTAAGTTTTTCATATGTATACGCACTTTCAACAGATATGCACACATCAGAAATGAAACGTGCACTCTATGGCACGCAGAATGATACTTGTTGACATTTCATTGCCAAGGGACGTAATACGTGTACGGGAAAATAGGACAAACAGAGATAACTTAGATTTTTACGCGATCTGATAGTACATATGATTATTATTCATATAGTAATACGTATAGAATATGTACAATATTATCTGGCTTGTTGTTATGATTGTTAATATGACTATTGTTATAATTATTGCAGCAAACCTGTATCAAGACACAACGTTAATCGCTTCTCAAGTGAGCCCAGAAGTTGCATGTACAAGCCATGACAAGCCAACAATGCGTTCCACCGTAAGTTTTTCATATGTATACGTACTTTCAACAGATATGCACAAGTCAGAAATGAAACGGGCACTCTATGGCACGCAGAATGATACTTGTTGACATTTCATTGCCAAGGGACGTAATACGTGTACGGGAAAATAGGACAAACAGAGATAACTTAGATTTTTACGCGATCTGATAGTACATATGATTATTATTCATAATAGTAATACGCATAGAATGTGTACAATATTATCTGGCTTGTTGTTATGATTGTTAATATGACTATTGTTATAATTATTGCAGCAAACCTGTATCAAGACACAACGTTAATCGCTTCTCAAGTGAGCCCAGAAGTTCCATGTACAAGCCATGACAAGCCAACAATGCATTCCACCGTAAGTTTTTCATATGTATACGTACTTTCAACAGATATGCACAAGTCAGAAATGAAACGGGCACTCTATGGCACGCAGAATGATACTTGTTGACATTTCATTGCCAAGGGACGTAATACGTGTACGGGAAAATAGGACAAACAGAGATAACTTAGATTTTTACGCGATCTGATAGTACATATGATTATTATTCATAATAGTAATACGTAAAGAATATGTACAATATTATCTGGCTTTTTGTTATGATTGTTAATATGACTATTGTTATAATTATTGCAGCAAACCTGTATCAAGACACAACGTTAATCGCTTCTCAAGTCAGCCAGAAGTTGCATGTACAAGCCATGACAAGCTAACAATGCGTTCCACCGTAAGTTTTTCATATGTATACGTACTTTCAACAGATATGCACAAGTCAGAAATGAAACGGGCACTCTATGGCACGCAGAATGATACTTGTTGACATTTCATTGCCAAGGGACGTAATAAGTGTACGGGAAAATAGGACAAACAGAGATAACTTAGATTTTTACGCGATCTGATAGTACATATGATTATTATTCATAATAGTAATACGTAAAGAATATGTACAATATTATCTGGCTTGTTGTTATGATTGTTAATATGACTATTGTTATAATTATTGCAGCAAACCTGTATCAAGACACAACGTTAATCGCTTCTCAAGTGAGCCCAGAAGTTGCATGTACAAGCCATGACAAGCCAACAATGCGTTCCACCGTAAGTTTTTCATATGTATACGTACTTTCAACAGATATGCACACATCAGAAATGAAACGGGCACTCTATGGCACGCAGAATGATACTTGTTGACATTTCATTGCCAAGGGACGTAATACGTGTACGGGAAAATAGGACAAACAGAGATAACTTAGATTTTACGCGATCTGATAGTACATATGATTATTATCATAACAGTAATACGTATAGAATATGTACAATATTATCTGGCTTGTTGTTATGATTGTTAATATGACTATTGTTATAATTATTGCAGCAAACCTGTATCAAGACACAACGTTAATCGCTTCTCAAGTGAGCCCAGAAGTTGCATGTACAAGCCATGACAAGCCAACAATGCGTTCACCGTAAGTTTTTCATATGTATACGTACTTTCAACAGATATGCACAAGTCAGAAATGAAACGGGCACTCTATGGCACGCAGAATGATACTTGTTGACATTTCATTGCCAAGGGACGTAATACGTGTACGGGAAAATAGGACAAACAGAGATAACTTAGATTTTTACGCGATCTGATAGTACATATGATTATTATTCATAATAGTAATACGTATAGAATATGTACAATATTATCTGGCTTGTTGTTATGATTGTTAATATGACTATTGTTATAATTATTGCAGCAAACCTGTATCAAGACACAACGTTAATCGCTTCTCAAGTGAGCCCAGAAGTTGCATGTACAAGCCATGACAAGCCAACAATGCGTTCCACCGTAAGTTTTTCATATGTATACGTACTTTCAACAGATATGCACAAGTCAGAAATGAAACGGGCACTCTATGGCACGCAGAATGATACTTGTTGACATTTCATTGCCAAGGGACGTAATACGTGTACGGGAAAATAGGACAAACAGAGATAACTTAGATTTGTGCGCGATCTGATAGTACATATGATTATTATTCATAATAGTAATACGTATAGAATATGTACAATATTATCTGGCTTGTTGTTATGATTGTTAATATGACTATTGTTATAATTATTGCAGCAAACCTGTATCAAGACACAACGTTAATCGCTTTTCAAGTGAGCCCAGAAGTTGCATGTACAAGCCATGACAAGCCAACAATGCGTTCCACCGTAAGTTTTTCATATGTATACGCACTTTCAACAGATATGCACACATCAAAAATGAAACGTGCACTCTATGGCACGCAGAATGATACTTGTTGACATTTCATTGACAAGGGACGTAATACGTGTACTGGAAAATAGGACAACAGAGATAACTTAGATTTTTACGCGATCTGATAGTACATATGATTATTATTCATAACAGTAATACGTATAGAATATGTACAATATTATCTGGCTTGTTGTTATGATTGTTAATATGACTATTGTTATAATTATTGCAGCAAACCTGTATCAAGACACAACGTTAATCGCTTCTCAAGTGAGCCCAGAAGTTGCATGTACAAGCCATGACAAGCCAACAATGCGTTCCACCGTAAGTTTTTCATATGTATACGTACTTTCAACAGATATGCACAAGTCAGATATGAAACGGGCACTCTATGGCACGCAGAATGATACTTGTTGACATTTCATTGCCAAGGGACGTAATACGTGTACGGGAAATAGGACAAACAGAGATAACTTAGATTTTTACGCGATCTGATAGTACATATGATTATTATTCATAATAGTAATACGTATAGAATATGTACAATATTATCTGGCTTGTTGTTATGATTGTTAATATGACTATTGTTATAATTATTGCGGCAAACCTGTATCAAGACACAACGTTAATCGCTTCTCAAGTGAGCCCAGAAGTTGCATGTACAAGCCATGACAAGCCAACAATGCGTTCCACCGTAAGTTTTTCATATGTATACGTACTTTCAACAGATATGCACAAGTCAGAAATGAAACGGGCACTCTATGGCACGCAGAATGATACTTGTTGAAATTTCATTGCCAAGGGACGTAATACGTGTACGGGAAAATAGGACAAACAGAGATAACTTAGATTTTTACGCGATCTGATAGTACATATGATTATTATTCATAATAGTAATACGTAAAGAATATGTACAATATTATCTGGCTTGTTGTTATGATTGTTAATATGACTATTGTTATAATTATTGCAGCAAACCTGTATCAAGACACAACGTTAATCGCTTTTCAAGTGAGCCCCAGAAGTTGCATGTACAAGCCATGACAAGCCAACAATGCGTTCCACCGTAAGTTTTCATATGTATACGCACTTTCAACAGATATGCACACATCAGAAATGAAACGTGCACTCTATGGCACGCAGAATGATACTTGTTGACATTTCATTGCAAGGGACGTAATACGTGTACGGGAAAATAGGACAAACAGAGATAACTTAGATTTTTTACGCGATCTGATAGTACATATGATTATTATTCATAATAGTAATACGTAATTATCTGGCTTGTTGTTATGATTGTTAATATGACTATTGTTATAATTATTGCAGCAAACCTGCCTGTATCAAGACACAACGTTAATCGCTTTTCAAGTGAGCCCAGAAGTTGCATGTACAAGCCATGACAAGCCAACAATGCGTTCCACCGTAAGTTTTTCATATGTATACGCACTTTCAACAGATATGCACACATCAAAAATGAAACGTGCACTCTATGGCACGCAGAATGATACTTGTTGACATTTCATTGACAAGGGACGTAATACGTGTACTGGAAAATAGGACAAACAGAGATAACTTAGATTTTTACGCGATCTGATAGAACATATGATTATTATTCATAATAGTAATACGTATAGAATATGTACAATATTATCTGGCTGGTTGTTATGATTGTTAATATGACTATTGTTATAATTATTGTAGCAAACCTGTATCAAGACACAACGTTAATCGCTTCTCAAGTGAGCCCAGAAGTTGCATGTACAAGACATGACAAGCCAACAATGCGTACCACCGTAAGTTTTTCATATGTATACGCACTTTCAACAGATATGCACACATCAGGAATGAAACGTGCACTCTATGGCACGCAGAATGATACTTGTTGACATTTCATTGCCAAGGGACGTAATACGTGTACGGGAAAATAGGACAAACAGAGATAACTTAGATTTTTACGCGATCTGATAGTACATATGATTATTATTCATAATAGTAATACGCATAGAATGTGTACAATATTATCTGGCTTGTTGTTACGATTGTTAATATGACTATTGTTATAATTATTGCAGCAAACCTGTATCAAGACACAACGTTAATCGCTTTTCAAGTGAGCCAGAAGTTGCATGTACAAGCCATGACAAGCCAACAATGCGTTCCATCGTAAGTTTTTCATATGTATACGCACTTTCAACAGATATGCACACATCAGAAATGAAACGTGCACTCTATGGCACGCAGAATGATACTTGTTGACATATCATTGCCAAGGGACGTAATACGTGTACGGGAAAATAGGACAAACAGATATAACTTAGATTTTTACGCGATCTGATAGTACATATGATTATTATTCATAATAGTAATACGTAAAGAATATGTACAATATTATCTGGCTTGTTGTTATGATTGTTAATATGACTATTGTTATAATTATTGCAGCAAACCTGTATCAAGACACAACGTTAATCGCTTCTCAAGTGAGCCCAGACGTTGCATGTACAAGCCATGACAAGCCAACAATGCATTCCACCGTAAGTTTTTCATATGTATACGTACTTTCAACAGATATGCACAAGTCAGAAATGAAACGGGCACTCTATGGCACGCAGAATGATACTTGTTGACATTTCATTGCCAAGGGACGTTATACGTGTACGGGAAAATAGGACAAACAGAGATAACTTAGATTTTTACGCGATCTGATAGTACATATGATTATTATTTATAATAGTAATACGTATAGAATATGTACAATATTATCTGGCTTGTTGTTATGATTGTTAATATGACTATTGTTATAATTATTGCAGCAAACCTGTATCAAGACACAACGTTAATCGCTTCTCAAGTGAGCCCAGAAGTTGCATGTACAAGCCATGACAAGCCAACATTGCGTTCCACCGTAAGTTTATCATATGTATACGTACTCTTCAACAGATATGCACAAGTCAGAAATGAAACGGGCACTCTATGGCACGCAGAATGATACTTGTTGACATTTCATTGCCAAGGGACGTAATACGTGTACGGGAAAATAGGACAAACAGAGATAACTTAGATTTTTACGCGATCTGATAGTACATATGATTATTATTCATAATAGTAATACGTATAGAATATGTACAATATTATCTGGCTTGTTGTTATGATTGTTAATATGACTATTGTTATAATTATTGCAGCAAACCTGTATCAAGACACAACGTTAATCGCTTCTCAAGTGAGCCCAGAAGTTGCATGTACAAGCCATGACAAGCCAACAATGCGTTCCACCGTAAGTTTTTCATATGTATACGTACTTTCAACAGATATGCACAAGTCAGAAATGAAACGTGCACTCTATGGCACGCAGAATGATACTTGTTGACATTTCATTGCCAAGGGACGTAATACGTGTACGGGAAAATAGGAGACACAGAGATAACTTAGATTTTTACGCGATCTGATAGTATATATGATTATTATTCATAATAGTAATACGTATAGAATATGTACAATATTATCTGGCTTGTTGTTATGATTGTTAATATGACTATTGTTATAATTATTGCAGCAAACCTGTATCAAGACACAACGTTAATCGCTTTTCAAGTGAGCCCAGAAGTTGCATGTACAAGCCATGACAAGCCAACAATGCGTTCCACCGTAAGTTTTTCATATGTATACGCACTTTCAACAGATATGCACACATCAGAAATGAAACGTGCACTCTATGGCACGCAGAATGATACTTGTTGACATTTCATTGCCAAGGGACGTAATACGTGTACGGGAAAATAGGACAAACAGAGATAACTTAGATTTTTACGCGGTCTGATAGTACATATGATTATTATTCATAATAGTAATACGTATAGAATATGTACAATATTATCTGGCTTGTTGTTATGATTGTTAATATGACTATTGTTATAATTATTGCAGCAAACCTGTATCAAGACACAACGTTAATCGCTTTTCAAGTGAGCCAGAAGTTGCATGTACAAGCCATGACAAGCCAACAATGCGTTCCACCGTAAGTTTTTCATATGTATACGCACTTTCAACAGATATGCACACATCAGAAATGAAACGTGCACTCTATGGCACGCAGAATGATACTTGTTGACATTTCATTGCCAAGGGACGTAATACGTGTACGGGAAAATAGGACAAACAGAGATAACTTAGATTTTTACGCGATCTGATAGTACATATGATTATTATTCATAATAGTAATACGCATAGAATGTGTACAATATTATCTGGCTTGTTGTTATGATTGTTAATATGACTATTGTTATAATTATTGCAGCAAACCTGTATCAAGACACAACGTTAATCGCTTTTCAAGTGAGCCCAGAAGTTGCATGTACAAGCCATGACAAGCCAACAATGCGTTCCACCGTAAGTTTTTCATATGTATACGCACTTTCAACAGATATGCACACATCAGAAATGAAACGTGCACTCTATGGCACGCAGAATGATACTTGTTGACATTTCATTGCCAAGGGACGTAATACGTGTACGGGAAAATAGGACAAACAGAGATAACTTAGATTTTTACGCGGTCTGATAGTACATATGATTATTATTCATAATAGTAATACGTATAGAATATGTACAATATTATCTGGCTTGTTGTTATGATTGTTAATATGACTATTGTTATAATTATTGCAGCAAACCTGTATCAAGACACAACGTTAATCGCTTTTCAAGTGAGCCCAGAAGTTGCATGTACAAGCCATGACAAGCCAACAATGCGTTCCACCGTAAGTTTATCATATGTATACGTACTTTCAACAGATATGCACAAGACAGAAATGAAACGGGCACTCTATGGCACGCAGAAAGATACTTGTTGACATTTCATTGCCAAGGGACGTAATATGTGTACGAGAAAATAGGACAAACAGAGATAACTTAGATTTTTACGCGATCTGATAGTACATATGATTATTATTCATAATAGTAATACGTATAGAATATGTACAATATTATCTGGCTTGTTGTTATGATTGTTAATATGACTATTGTTATAATTATTGCAGCAAACCTGTATCAAGACACAACGTTAATCGCTTTTCAAGTGAGCCCAGAAGTTGCATGTACAAGCCATGACAAGCCAACAATGCGTTCCACCGTAAGTTTTTCATATGTATACGCACTTTCAACAGATATGCACACATCAAAAATGAAACGTGCACTCTATGGCACGCAGAATGATACTTGTTGACATTTCATTGACAAGGGACGTAATACGTGTACTGGAAAATAGGACAAACAGAGATAACTTAGATTTTTACGCGATCTGATAGTACATATGATTATTATTCATAATAGTAATATGTAAAGAATATGTACAATATTATCTGGCTTGTTGTTATGATTGTTAATATGACTATTGTAATAATTATTGCAGCAAACCTGTATCAAGACACAACGTTAATCGCTTTTCAAGTGAGCCCAGAAGTTGCATGTACAAGCCATGACAAGCCAACAATGCGTTCCACCGTAAGTTTTTCATATGTATACGCACTTTCAAAAGATATGCACACATCAGGAATGAAACGTGCACTCTATGGCACGCAGAATGATACTTGTTGACATTTCATTGCCAAGGGACGTAATACGTGTACGGGAAAATAGGACAAACAGAGATAACTTAGATTTTTACGCGATCTGATAGTACATATGATTATTATTCATAATAGTAATACGTATAGAATATGTACAATATTATCTGGCTTGTTGTTATGATTGTTAATATGACTATTGTTATAATTATTGCAGCAAACCTGTATCAAGACACAACGTTAATCGCTTCTCAAGTGAGCCCAGAAGTTGCATGTACAAGCCATGACAAGCCAACATTGCGTTCCACCGTAAGTTTATCATATGTATACGTACTTTCAACAGATATGCACAAGTCAGAAATGAAACGGGCACTCTATGGCACGCAGAATGATACTTGTTGACATTTCATTGCCAAGGGACGTAATACGTGTACGGGAAAATAGGACAAACAGAGATAACTTAGATTTTTACGCGATCTGATAGTACATATGATTATTATTCATAAGAGTAATACGTATAGAATATGTACAATATTATCTGGCTTGTTGTTATGATTGTTAATATGACTATTGTTATAATTATTGCAGCAAACCTGTATCAAGACACAACGTTAATCGCTTCTCAAGTGAGCCCAGAAGTTGCATGTACAAGCCATGACAAGCCAACAATGCGTTCCACCGTAAGTTTTTCATATGTATACGTACTTTCAACAAATATGCACAAGTCAGATATGAAACGGGCACTCTATGGCACGCAGAATGATACTTGTTGACATTTCATTGCCAAGGGACGTAATACGTGTACGGGGAAATAGGACAAACAGAGATAACTTAGATTTTTACGCGATCTGATAGTACATATGATTATTATTCATAATAGTAATACGTATAGAATATGTACAATATTATCTGGCTTGTTGTTATGATTGTTAATATGACTATTGTTATAATTATTACAGCAAACCTGTATCAAGACACAACGTTAATCGCTTCTCAAGTGAGCCCAGAAGTTGCATGTACAAGCCATGACAAGCCAACAATGCGTTCCACCGTAAGTTTTTCATATGTATACGTACTTTCAACAGATATGCACAAGTCAGAAATGAAACGGGCACTCTATGGCACGCAGAATGATACTTGTTGACATTGCATTGCCAAGGGACGTAATACGTGTACGGGAAAATAGGACAAACAGAGATAACTTAGATTTTTACGCGATCTGATAGTACATATGATTATTATTCATAATAGTAATACGTAAAGAATATGTACAATATTATCTGGCTTGTTGTTATGATTGTTAATATGACTATTGTTATAATTATTGCAGCAAACCTGTATCAAGACACAACGTTAATCGCTTTTCAAGTGAGCCCAGAAGTTGCATGTACAAGCCATGACAAGCCAACAATGCGTTCCACCGTAAGTTTTTCATATGTATACGCACTTTCAACAGATATGCACACATCAGAAATGAAACGTGCACTCTATGACACGCAGAATGATACTTGTTGACATTTCATTGCCAAGGGACGTAATACGTGTACGGGAAAATAGGACAAACAGAGATAACTTAGATTTTTACGCGATCTGATAGTACATATGATTATTATTCATAATAGTAATACGTAAAGAATATGTACAATATTATCTGGCTTGTTGTTATGATTGTTAATATGACTATTGTTATAATTATTGCAGCAAACCTGTATCAAGACACAACGTTAATCGCTTCTCAAGTGAGCCCAGAAGTTGCATGTACAAGCCATGACAAGCCAACAATGCGTTCCACCGTAAGTTTTTCATATGTATACGTACTTTCAACAGATATGCACAAGTCAGAAATGAAACGGGCACTCTATGGCACGCAGAATGATACTTGTTGACATTTCATTGTCAAGGGACGTAATACGTGTACGGGAAAATAGGAGAAACAGTGATAACTTAGATTTTTACGCGATCTGATAGTACATATGATTATTATTCATAATAGTAATACGTATAGAATATGTACAATATTATCTGGCTGGTTGTTATGATTGTTAATATGACTATTGTTATAATTATTGTAGCAAACCTGTATCAAGACACAACGTTAATCGCTTCTCAAGTGAGCCCAGAAGTTGCATGTACAAGCCATGACAAGCCAACAATGCGTTCCACCGTAAGTTTTTCATATGTATACGCACTTTCAACAGATATGCACACATCAGGAATGAAACGTGCACTCTATGGCACGCAGAATGATACTTGTTGACATTTCATTGCAAAGGGACGTAATACGTGTACGGGAAAATAGGACAAACAGAGATAACTTAGATTTTTACGCGATCTGATAGTACATATGATTATTATTCATAATAGTAATACGTATAGAATATGTACAATATTATCTGGCTTGTTGTTATGATTGTTAATATGACTACTGTTATAATTATTGCAGCAAACCTGTATCAAGACACAACGTTAATCGCTTCTCAAGTGAGCCCAGAAGTTGCATGTACAAGCCATGACAAGCCAACATTGCGTTCCACCGTAAGTTTATCATATGTATACGTACTTTCAACAGATATGCACAAGTCAGAAATGAAACGGGCACTCTATGGCACGCAGAATGATACTTGTTGACATTTCATTGCCAAGGGACGTAATACGTGTACGGGAAAATAGGACAAACAGAGATAACTTAGATTTTTACGCGATCTGATAGTACATATGATTATTATTCATAAGAGTAATACGTATAGAATATGTACAATATTATCTGGCTTGTTGTTATGATTGTTAATATGACTATTGTTATAATTATTGCAGCAAACCTGTATCAAGACACAACGTTAATCGCTTCTCAAGTGAGCCCAGAAGTTGCATGTACAAGCCATGACAAGCCAACAATGCGTTCCACCGTAAGTTTTTCATATGTATACGCACTTTCAACAGATATGCACACATCAGAAATGAAACGGGCACTCTATGGCACGCAGAATGATACTTGTTGACATTTCATTGCCAAGGGACGTAATACGTGTACGGTAAAATAGGACAAACAGAGATAACTTAGATTTTTACGCGATCTGATAGTACATATGATTATTATTCATAACAGTAATACGTATAGAATATGTACAATATTATCTGGCTTGTTGTTATGATTGTTAATATGACTATTGTTATAATTATTGCAGCAAACCTGTATCAAGACACAACGTTAATCGCTTCTCAAGTGAGCCCAGAAGTTGCATGTACAAGCCATGACAAGCCAACAATGCGTTCCACCGTAAGTTTTTCATATGTATACGTACTTTCAACAGATATGCACAAGTCAGAAATGAAACGGGCACTCTATGGCACGCAGAATGATACTTGTTGACATTTCATTGCCAAGGGGACGTAATACGTGTACGGGGAAATAGGACAAACAGAGATAACTTAGATTTTTACGCGATCTGATAGTACATATGATTATTATTCATAATAGTAATACGTATAGAATATGTACAATATTATCTGGCTTGTTGTTATGATTGTTAATATGACTATTGTTATAATTATTGCAGCAAACCTGTATCAAGACACAACGTTAATCGCTTCTCAAGTGAGCCCAGAAGTTGCATGTACAAGCCATGACAAGCCAACAATGCGTTCCACCGTAAGTTTTTCATATGTATACGTACTTTCAACAGATATGCACAAGTCAGAAATGAAACGTGCACTCTATGGCACGCAGAATGATACTTGTTGACATTTCATTGCCAAGGGACGTAATACGTGTACGGGAAAATAGGACAAACAGAGATAACTTAGATTTTTACGCGATCTGATAGTACATATGATTATTATTCATAATAGTAATACGTAAAGAATATGTACAATATTATCTGGCTTGTTGTTTATGATTGTTAATATGACTATTGTTATAATTATTGCAGCAAACCTGTATCAAGACACAACGTTAATCGCTTCTCAAGTGAGCCCAGAAGTTGCATGTACAAGCCATGACAAGCCAACAATGCGTTCCACCGTAAGTTTTTCATATGTATACGTACTTTCAACAGATATGCACAAGTCAGAAATGAAACGGGCACTCTATGGCACGCAAAATGACTTGTTGACATTTCATTGCCAAGGGACGTAATACGTGTACGGGAAAATAGGAGAAACAGTGATAACTTAGATTTTTTACGCGATCTGATAGTACATATGATTATTATTCATAATAATAATACGTATAGAATATGTACAATATTATCTGGCTGGTTGTTATGATTGTTAATATGACTATTGTTATAATTATTGTAGCAAACCTGTATCAAGACACAACGTTAATCGCTTCTCAAGTGAGCCCAGAAGTTGCATGTACAAGCCATGACAAGCCAACAATGCGTTCCACCGTAAGTTTTTCATATGTATACGTACTTTCAACAGATATGCACAAGTCAGAAATGAAACGGGCACTCTATGGCACGCAGAATCATACTTGTTGACATTTCATTGCCAAGGGACGTAATACGTGTACGGGAAAATAGGACAAACAGAGATAACTTAGATTTTTACGCGATCTGATAGTACATATGATTATTATTCATAAGAGTAATACGTATAGAATATGTACAATATTATCTGGCTTGTTGTTATGATTGTTAATATGACTATTGTTATAATTATTGCAGCAAACCTGTATCAAGACACAACGTTAATCGCTTCTCAAGTGAGCCCAGAAGTTGCATGTACAAGCCATGACAAGCCAACAATGCGTTCCACCGTAAGTTTTTCATATGTATACGCACTTTCAACAGATATGCACACATCAGAAATGAAACGGGCACTCTA
>JAWPHD010017236.1:0-45692 GCA_037043455.1 Cyrtodaria siliqua | reverse complement strand
ACATTTCCCAACTGAATGTAGTTGTTGAAAAAGCATGGATAGCATGCTTTTTAACTGCTTACTTCTCGCTGACTGCTGATTACCACAGAGACATTATATTGAGGTCCCATCACAGTTTTTTCTTTTCATTTATTATTACCTTAGTTTTTGATATAAAATATACCCTGAAGAGATATGAAAACGCAACACGGGAATTTACGCTATATATTGTATGTACAATATGCTGATTTTAATCGAATGGTACATGTCTACGTAAGACCTTTCCTTCTGGAAAAAATACTAAAACAACAAATAATACAGCAAATAGTATTCCTTCAAAGTTTCTTTATTGACAGAGTAGGCGTTTGGCTCAAGCATGTGAGCAAACTTAGGATGCAAAATTTTGCAAACTATTTACGTTAAATACAGTACTGAACTGGCTCAGTTTTTTCAAAGAGCAACTTCAACATTTATGAATTTCTTGTTACAAGGTGTAGTGTGATTAAAACGTCTACAACATCACAGTTGTGTCCTTTCTCTAATTAAGTGCAACGTTTTTACAAAACATCTTGGGATTTCTTTGGAATAGTATGTGCAATTAAGTGTGCAGTATATACAATATATAGCGGAAATTCCCGTTTTGCGTTTTCATATCTCTTGAGTGTATTGTAATTAAAAACACTAGATTGTTTATTATGGGGGAGCATATAGTCGCCGCTTTTTCCGTCCGTCCGTGTGTGCGTCCTTGCGTCCGTGCGTCACATTTTGTGTCCGGAGCATAACTCAACAAGTATGCTTGATTAAAGTTCGTGTGAATGATTAGGACACTGGGGCGGGACCAAATTTGACCTCAGGGTCACCATTAGAACAAACTAGTAAGAGGACCATAAGACGATGTTACATGCAAAATATCACAGCTCTATATCTTGAATTTTTGCAGAAGATGTTTTAAGATGTGTTAAATGAAACTGATAAGCCACATTGCGGGGGCATTTATGGCCTCAGGTGCACCATTCGAACAAACATATAATGGTGCTTCACATAAACTTGGGGTCGTCCGTGGTCGAGTGGTCTCAGACTTGAAATCACATGTCCCTCACCGCTGTGGGTTCAATTCCCCCATGGGGCCAGGACTGTTTAGTATATGAGTATCAAGCTATCCAGCTTGCTTGCGGAACGTCTACTCAGGTGCGCGCCCGTGTACGAAAAAATGCCCGGGTTTGTATCTGGAGTCTTCCTCCACCAATAAAAAGCTGGAATGTCGCCAAATGACCTTAGCTGTTGGTGCAATTATAAAATCCAGTTTAATGAATTCATATACGATTTGGTTGAATTCCGACAAGCGGTTTCCGAGAAAAAGTCGTCAGAAGCAAAAGATAACGACGAAGACGGACAGACAACGGACGGACGACGGACGAAGAGTGATTCCAAAACATCACATTCAGCCTTCGGCTGAGGTGATCAAAAACACTGACAGATGACAACGAATTTTAAATTTTGAAGTCCCGATGAGTTTCTTGCATTTGAGATTTACTAAAACATGGCAGAGAAGTAACTGATAATAGAGTATATTGTGCTAAAAATACAAAAACTATTAATTGTTAACACGGGTCTTTTAAGAAAATCCCTCTATACATAGTTGTTTTAATATAAAAACAAGTGCACATAAAATGCAAAACGGTTATAATTTTTACTACATTATTATACACTCTTTATGGGACGGGCCTCATCCTTTTCGACAAAAAACTAATAATCTCAATTTCATTGTGCAAATGTATTTCTAACAGCGATTTACAGTTACCTATAGAAATTCTCGCCCCCCCCCCCCCCTCCCTTATAGAAATACTCGCCCTCCCCCGCCCTCCCCCGCCCCCCCCCCCCCACAAATACAATAGGCTCAAAATGTGTCTTTAAGCGACGCTACGTTCCAACAACACATTTTAATAGGATGAAGCTGTACATGTATTCTCCCCCGCACCCCCCCCCCCCAACCCCACACAAATACAATAGGCTCGAAATGTGTCTTTAAGCGACGCTACGTTCCAACAACACATTTTAATAGTATGAAGCTGTACATATATTCTTGTCGTTTGATGTTGAGAGATAGGCATAACATGTAGGTTGTGAGAATGTCTTTGTATTTTGTGCATTTGCGTTTCATGAATACATAAATCTCCATGTTAGATAAGAAATAAAATATTTCCAGCGGGTTTATATTGTGCGAGATCAAAACCTGGTGTTTGGGATTTGAAACACATCGAAACCGCGGGCCTGCGTCCCTTGGTATCGATGAAGATCAAGTCCCGCCCACCAGATATTGATCAGGAACAATATAAACCCGTTGGAAATATTTTATTTCTTAATTTTAGACCTCAACAAAACGGTGATAGCCCTATAATTCGATTGTCAGGATATGTCCTTTTTATAATTAATCGGAATGATAAAAGTGTAGACGTTTGTAGACAACTGAATTACCCCTTTAGGTATGGTTTTGTCTTCCAATCGTTAACCAAGACGGAGAAACTATGCAGCTGCTTACATTCATTCAAGTCCAGCAATACTATGTATCTTATTCATGAACATCAGTTGTCTTGATTGGACATGTTTCCCATCGGAAACTCATTATCGCATTGCGGGGAATTTCTTTGAAAGTCGGCACTTTGTCGTTCAATGCATGCAGCTGATGTTGTCACAATGTCTGGGCCATCTGGTATTGTCAAAAATTCTACGCATGCGCAAGGCAACGAGAATGTAGAATGCAAAGTGTACTTACGAATAAATTGCCCTCGATTTGTAAAAGTTGATTGGTCGTCAGATTCAACATTTCATTTTTATTTTGTCAAGTTCTGACATGCCGATGAGTTTTACATTGTGTTATGTATGACATAAAACAAAAAATACAGTGTTGTCATTTATATTATCAACTTATAATAATATGCAAATGTATTTGTGTTGCTAAATTGTGTTTAAACATATTTATTTTACATCGATTGTGAAACAAGTTCTTGCCACTTAGATTAATCACTCTTGATGGCTTCCTGTACTAAACAATGTAGATTAATTATCTTTACTAATAAAACAACTTTATCAAGGATAAATAACGTGTCCGCGACGGAGGATCGAACCCACGAGCTCTCCATCAGGAGTTCGGCGCTCTACCACTGGACTAGGTACTCCACTGTTGCTAAATTAATGGCTTCATGTAAGCGGGTACTGTAGAAAGATGTATCATAAACAGGTCCTGATGTAAGAAAGTGGCTGTTATTGGACCTTTTCTGATTTGAGGTATTCTCAAGGCATATGCTATTCTCACGCAATAACATTGTTGCATACAAAGATACCCAAATGCAAACTTTCACTTTTTAATCCTCCATTCTGACCCTTTTCAAAATGTACTGTTTAAAATGTATGTCATTTTACACTTCGCATGGTTTAAAATGTGTATCTTTAGCTTTCTGTTTTTTTAACATTGGTATTCAACCACTAAATTGTAGCTTTCAATTTTCTTGCACCTTTAAAGGGACACACGGCAATCTTGAAGTATTTGAAATGGGTGTCTTGATTTAAATATTCAGTATCATTTTTACTTTTACCCTGGGTACATTTAAACAAATCAAATTTTAAGTATTCACTATTTCGTCTTATTATACTATAAGTTTTAATATATTACTGGTGCAATAATATCAAAAATTAATAATATGCAAAAACAAATGGTTAATACAATTCTTATAATTAACGTTAATGAATGACACTTTCAATTTCAGACGCTATTTGGCTTTTCGTTATTGAATCTATACATATCAACAGTGCGTAGTACCCTAATATTTGATTTTGCATTTAATGTTATTTAAAAGAGTTATTTAACTTATCAAGTTGATGGTAATAAGTTTATAGTTTAGAACTATATCTACAACATATGAAATATAATAGACAAGAAAGGAAGTAACACATATACACGTTCTTAATATTCAATGTGTCATTAGCTCGACTTTTTCGAAGATAAAAAGAATAACATCTTCGCATGCGTACGGTTAAAGTTTGTATGTAAAGCTTGTATTTAAGAAACAACTTTACATAATGGATTGACACTTTACACATGTGTTTGGCATCATTATACAACATCAAAAAGCCAGTTCACGATCATAACTATTAAATATGAATTAATTTAAGACCATCTCTCTGTAAAATATACAATAGAACAGAACATACTTTTATTGACTTGTTCGTTAAGTACGTTCGTATATACAACAATTACAAAATACATATTTAAATCACGTTTAACATACAAAGTATATGATTAATATACAGACATATATCAACTCTAAAGAGGATGAACTATAAAATGTTCAAACATGCGTTAAAGATATTCTATGTGACATCGCACATTTGAAATATGTAGCCAATTTAAAAAATATATTTTTTTTTACAGTTTGCAATAATTCGATGAATTTAAACATACTTGCTATATTACGATACTATTGTGCTATGTATTTCCTCCTTATATCGGAGTAACATGGACATTTTAGAATGAAATGAAACTCACCTTCAATATCTTGAGTTTTACAATATTAACAAAAACGTTCATTTCTTTCAATTCTATTGATACCATTCCGACCTGCTTGAATTATTAGAGATTGGGACGATACTTATTCTACTTATTAAACTTCTTACATCGCATGGCAATACATCTTAATATATTTCATAATGAAAATGATTTTTCACAATGCTATACAAATCTAAGACACCAGAATTTTGCTTGTCAGCATACCAATTTTGTAAAAAAAACAATCGATTATTCTTTATTTGGATACTCATACAAATGACTTACAAACAACTGTATCGGGGTTATCCCACATCCAATTGAAACCATATTCTTAGAATAGCGTTTTAACATTAGAAAACCAGTTATTTTTGCCATTAACAAGTTATTATTTAGGCCATTTTATAAACATGTTTCAATATAATATTAACAGTAACCAATACTTAACAATTCTAACATATTGTGAAATAATCAAAGGATAACGTCCCAGTTCACCGTAAACAGCAGCTGTACAAGTACTTACTTGAACACAGTTCGCCCTAAACAGCAGTTGTGCAAGTACTTACTTTAACACAGTTCACCGTAAACAGCAGCTGTGCAAGTACTTACTTTAACACAGTTCACCGTAAACAGCAGCTGTGCAAGTACTTACATGAACACAGTTCACCGTAAACAGCAGCTGTGCAAGTACTTACTTTAACACAGTTCACCGTAAACAGCAGCTGTGCAAGTACTTACTTTAACACAGTTCACCGTAAACAGCAGCTGTGCAAGTACTTACTTGAACACAGTTCACCGTAAACATCAGCTGTGCAAGTACTTACTTGAACACAGTTCACCGTAAACAGCAGCTGTGCAAGTACTTACTTTAACACAGTTCACCGTAAACAGCAGCTGTGCAAGTTCTTACTTTAACACAGTTCACCGTAAACAGCAGCTGTACAAGTACTTACTTTAACACAGTTCACCGTAAACAGCAGCTGTACAAGTACTTACTTTAACACAGTTCACCGTAAACAGCAGCTGTACAAGTTCTTACTTTAACAAAGTTCACCGTAAACAGCAGCTGTACAAGTTCTTACTTCAACACAGGATTGAACCAACAAATGCATCAAAAAGTTGACAAAGTAATTTGGGTTTAATAATAGATATAAAAATCGAAAGGAATCGAAAGGAAAAGCAGCATTCAAGGACGACAGTCAACCACAAACACACACAGAAACAAAGAACAAATGTAAAGATGATTAAAAGGCCAAATAAGACATCACAAACACACAAACACACAAGGGTTGATAATAGGGCTACCGCGTTGGAACGGCCAGTGGCAAAATAAGGCCGCTGGGGTGTTTAAACCAGGTTCTAGGGTGCACCAAACCTCACACTTATATTTACGACAATTTTCTAATAAAACAACTTTATCAACTAATTGTTCTTGGTTAAGTGAAACATTACCAGGCTAATTAAACATGGTACCCAAATAATTAAAAGCATCAACTACTACTATTATTATAAGTGAATTCTTCATTCGGTAATAGTCACTTTTTCTAAAGACCATAACTTTAGTTTTAAGAACAGAACAGAACATATTCTTTATTTATGACTTAAACAAATGTTTCTCGTCATATAAATACATATTACATTTGTTAATATGTGACAGGTCAATGCAATTTTTACATTAAACAATGAAAAAGTACAAACACACAATCATACATACTAAACACTCATACAACTCACCCATTCACTCTGACGCCCGAAATGTCTCACACATTCACTCTGGATCACGTATTTACCCTGTTATAATGATTTAACTATTCCTATTACATATTTTCATGTAAACTTTTAAGTTTTAATAGTTTACATGTCATGTCCAATGAGGATGAACATACATTTTTTTACTCATTATACATTGCAGTATTGCGAATAATAAATGCTTCCCTAACAAACCTAGATAATCTAAAAAGCTCTTGCTGGCTTGAAGACTGCATCAGCTGAATAAATTTAAAAACACTTGGATGTCTGTAATAATATTGTTTAACATATAGTTTACGTAATTGTTCGTACAAAGGACAAATTAAAATAAAATGATATTCATCTTCTAAGTCTGTACTATTACACAATGTACAATATCTCTGATTTCTATCAGTTCTATTTTGTGAATATCTGCCAGTTTCAATTCTAAGTCTGTGGGAGGATAATCTTATCCTCGACAGGGCAGTTCCTGATTTCAACGGCAATATATCTAAATACACTTCATATGAGAATGAGGTTTTAAAATGTCTATACAAACATAAACTCGATTATTTTCAACATCAGTGTTCCATTTTTGAACAAAACAATCTATTAAATTTTGTTTAATCAACAAATGAAAAGATTTCATATCAATACAAGTTGGGTCATTCCAAACATAATTATAGCCACAGTCAGTTATAATGGTTTTAACATTGCTGGCCCAATTCTTCATTCCTCTTTCACAATCTCTCACAGCATCTTTATAAAAAGTTGATATTAAAATGTTTTTTGAATCGACCACCTTACTCCAATACTTTATTATTTTTACATACCTTAAAATATACAATGGGTATCTACCTAGTTCGCCATAAATACCGGAATTACTAGTAGACGTTTTAACCCTTAACAAGTATTTACAAAATTTCAAATGTATTCTTTCGATCTCCTTTGACTTTGTAAAACCCCAAATTTCTGCCCCATAGCTTAATATAGAACCAACGAACTCATCAAATAATTGGCAAAACGTTTTTGGTTTAAAATTGTATTTTTTTACATGTGCAATTAATATATTCAAAGCTTTTAATCCTTTACCTGCTAAGGTCTCTTGATTTAAATTGTATGAACCCGTATAATTAAAAACAGTTCCGAGGTAGTTAAAATCGTTAACAACTTCTAAATTATTTCCATTATAAACCCATGTCTCATTAACTAAAAGATTACCCCTTTTTCTAAAAACCATAACTTTTGTCTTTTCCACGTTAACCTCTAATCCCCATTTGTCGCAATATTCTTTCAACAAATTTAAACGTTCTTGTAACTCAGACGGTGATTTTCCAAACAAAACCATATCATCTGCGAAAAGTAAAAGAATTAAAGTTATATCGTCTATTGTAAGTCCAGATTTATTACTGTCTTGTAAGAACAATTCCATGTCTTCTACAAACAGCGAAAACATTATTGGAGAGATTACCTCCCCTTGCTTGAGACCTATTGCACATTCGAAAAACTCAGAAAAATTATTACAATGTCGTACACAAGATTTCACTTTGTCATACATGTCGCGTATAATTCTTAACAATTTACCTTTAATTCCTAGCTTAAAAAGTTTTAGCCAAAGGCCATTTCAATATATACTGTCGAAAGCCTTCTTAAGGTCCACAAACGTACAATATAACCGCTTGTTTTCATTCAATAATTTCTGTATAATACAATTCAAAACAAATATGGCATCAATGGTAGAGCGACCTTGTCTAAAACCGAACTGAGCATCCGATACAATATTGCTTTCATCACACCACATGCTAATTCTTTTATTTAAAATACCTGTAAAATTTTTTGATAAGCAGCTTACTAATGTTATGGCTCGATAATTATTTACTTCGTCTGGGTCATTTTTCTTGAATAGCGGAATGATAATGCCTTCAGACCATTTATCTGGAAAATAACCCGAGTTAAATACCCCATTAAATAAATCTGTGAGATGCGGAGAAATAATGTCTATCGCTTCGATAAAGTATTCATTTATCAAGCAGTCACCCGCAAAAGCCTTGTTTTTTTTTAGAGAATTAACCGTCGTTATTACTTCAGAGATAGTAATTTCTCTGTCCAGTTCATCAAAATTGCAATTTAAATCATTAAAATCGTGTTCCTCACAAAAAGTTTCGGCCTCATCATTGTGAAGTGACGATATATCCTGCGATAATTCGGGAAAATATTTATAAAACGTCTCTAAGGAAATATTTCCATGCGTACCCTTCATTTTACGACAAAATAATTTCCAAAATTCCTTGGGTTTAGCATGTCTCAAATTTTCAATATCGCGCATTTTCTTCAACTCATAGGCGCGCCGCTTTTTCTTTATCAAAACCTTATAACGTAGTTTGTTCTCATGTAATTCAAGTCTATGCTCTACTGATTTACCATCATTATATTTTGATAACGCTGATAAGTAAATACGCTTAGCTTCAACGCATTCCGAGTCGAACCAAGTCGCTTTATTATGGTTTGTTTCTGAAAAATACACGCACTCACGGTCAATTATAGTTTTAGAAAATAGTGGGTCCGCGACCTCCCTAAAAATGTGTACAAATCCATTAATGGAGTTATTCAAGCAATCCCTATCATTTAGGTTATTATTAATATTCAACGAAATATTGTTAAAATCTGTTAATCTTCCGATTAAACCACTGCGGAATTTATCACGAAGCTTATCGTCATATTTAATTGTAATTCTTTCCGTAGGCTGAAAGTCATGCTTATATGTATTGCATTTAACAATAAAAGATAACGGTGCATGATCGGACCATTCATTGAATGGTTCAACTTTAAACTCCCTCGTGCAAAATCGAATTATTTTAAAAGCAAGTAATCAATTACACTCGCACCGTTACGGCTCATATATGTGAACGACCCTATGGAATGATCATTACCTAGCCTACCGTTAGCCAATCTCAAGGAAGTTGATTTACACAAATCAAGGAGTCTGTTGCCTTGCGCATTACAAACAGTATCCATAGAATTACGACATAATGGATAATCCGGCATGTAATCAATATCGTCAATATCGCTCAGTATTCTATCGCACACGATATAGTCTTTTTTGACACCTTTACCTACACGCGCATTCCAATCACCAACAATTAAGGTAGCTCCCTGGTTATCGAAATAATTAACATCATCTTGTAAGATTTGAAACAGATCTACTTGTGCAACATTATATGCAGGTGAATCTAACCCCCAGACATAAACTCCACATAAATAAATATCACTGTCAGTTTGAAAAAAAATCTTATCAAGTTTCAGCCATATAATAGTATCATAGTGATTTCTTACAATTTGTATTCCATTTTTTATATTGTTTTTACAATAAATAACGATCCCACCACTACATCGCTTAGCATTTCTATGTTGGAATTTACGATAAAATTTGTAACTCTTATATCCATTAAGATCAATATTACTGTTTTTGTTGGTCCACGTTACTTTAAGAGTATTCACTTGAAGACCCCATTATAATATATATTTTGCTGATAAATATTAACACTTTCAAGAACAACTGATTAAGATAAAGACAAACATATAACTGTCACTTCAATATCCATTATATAAGGTGTGAAAAACAAGTCCTTTGTGATTTGCAGACTTAATTCAATTAAATACTTTTATTAGACATAATTGCATGTTTACTGCCTTGCACAAGACTAGTGATCAATATAATTATGATGATCATTCTGCGTTTATATAAACCAGGTACCCTTCTTTTATTATTTATTGGACACACAGTATGCACACTCCCCGTCTATTTGACCTAGTTCCCCGACTTCTAGTCGTCAACCTGAAAAGGCCGCTATGCCCGAAACGCGCATGTCAACCGGAAGACGAAAAGACGATATCTCTAACGAAAAGACGACACCGAGAACGAAAATATGACAGAACGAAAATACGACAAATGCAGCGCAAAACGACGACAGAACGAAAAGACGAAAAAAAGACTGAAAAAAAAGACGACAGATTAGAGGCGAAAAGAGGGCAGAAGATTACACGAAATAATAAAATGACGACAATAAAAATGGCGTCTTTTCGCAGCTGAAGTGTCGTCTTTTTGTCTTTTCGCGTGGCGCTCTTTCGTCTTTTCGCCCATGAAATGTAGTATTTTAGTTCTAGAAATTACAAGTACAGAGCAATTTTAATTGCACGGAAGACGAATTCTAAAACAGTGTGTAATTTGTATAATAAACCTACTCGCAACTCAAAGTTACTCCCATGGTTCGAATAAATATCGTCGCGTGATGGAGAAATCTAGTAAATAACACATCCAATTTTCCAATCTCCCCACGTGTGTCCCTTCCGATTATGAAATATGTCATTTTCCCGAGTCCGAAATTAATGTGAATTTGAATATAAAACAGGCGTTGATATATTTTAGAGGTTATTATAAGCAGATATTGAAATTGTTGCTGTGTGATGTGTTATTATTTCTAGTAAGTTGTACATTATTGCCATTTATTACCAGTAAAAACGTGTGGCATTATTGAGCCTCGCAGCGGTAACCTATATGTAATAACGCACGTGTAATTGAGTTACTGGGTAATGTGAGGCGTATATGATTTGTTAATTCCGGTAATTAAATAAGTATAGTCTCGTGTCGAACATTATAGATGCGCTGTAACGAGTTCCAACTCATCACCCGTTGTTCCCAATTTGCGCTGGTGTAAACCGTAGACATGTTTATCCTTTGCCTCCGCGTTTTATTGTCAGTGGACACATACGTGGACATATTCATATGAAATATAAATTATATAATAATATATGAATCTGGTCGTATTGCCACCAAAATAAGTATAACGAAACTCGTGGCTTATTATGTTATTGGGCTATGAACAGGTTAAACCCAGGACCGTTCCATAAACGAAAAATGGGAGCAAATTTGTGACATATTGCAGCACTTAATTAAATTGAACTGCTTTTCTAAATATAAAAAATATTAAATGAACAGAAAAAAATAGATTGTGCTCTAACCCTGTGCTTGAATATCATATATATTTTGATTGAACTTGCCATATTTTAAGTACTTCTACTTCACGTACTGTTATTACTTTATCAGTACAGGTGACTTATAGGTCCAATGGACCGGGTGCTTGTAATTTGTACATAACTATTTGTAATATATATTGTATGCACATGTCACTATAATAAAATATTTATTTACTTACTTACTTACTTATACCACTTGTAAGACAGAGTATTTTATGAAAGTCAACGCATTTACCTCATCTAGTATGAAAGAAATATGCAAACAAATATAAACGAAGTAGTCTATTGTCGTAACAAGTGTATGTCGTCTTGAAAATAGAACAAAGTGTGTAGAACATAAGACAAAATATGTGTGTTGATAAAGCAAGTTGGTTAAAAATGTGTTAAAACATGTTGTTTTGCAACAACGACCCGTGAACTTTTGTACTCGTTAAATCCCGGAGTCTTGCTTACGGAAATTGACGAAGATGTTTCGTCATCATTTGTGCCGAACACGAAAAGTCTCGTCAATTTCTGTAAATGTGTAACAAACATATAACAAATAAATTGAATTGAATTGGGTTTTAAGGCCCACCAACACATGAAAGGTTATATGGCGCCTAACAGGAAGGAACATGCCAGGCTCATTTAACAAATGAAATAAGAGTACGCTTCATGCGTTAACGAAATTATCAATTTCCAACTAAAACATCTACCATTGTGGCATTGTTTTCATAGAAAAATGTCCATGATAGATTTGTTTTGCACTCCGATGAAACAACAGCCATGCCAGTTCTCTGAGTTTAGTTTGTCACACTCTTCTTTGGGAAGATTAAAAAGGTCTGGTTTCGGATTGTGAATGAAATCACTTCCGCTAACAGGACTTCCGCAATTTAAACGCTTTATTAACTTATGCTTGCTATTAATCACGTTATATGATCAATCTCGGATTTTGGCCAAAGCAATAATGGTTCAAACTAAATACGATTGTCATTAGTATTGCAGCAGACAATGACAAATTCCTCATCTAACATTCTTCTCACACGAAATATGTATTGCAGCAGACGATGACTGATTCCTCACAAACCAATAATAATTTGATATTTATTTATGTTCTGTAGCAGACGACATCATATTTCCTTTTGGCATTTAGCTCATTTGAATTTTTTTATTTGTCTAAATGACATCAAAATAAAATGCCGGGGTGATGATCATTTTTATTTTCGGTTGGAAATGTTCAATTTACACGCAATAGTCTAGGTCATCTGCGACGCTTGCTTGTTTTCAAGACAAACGTCTAGAACAGTTCTTGCAAAAAACGTTTGAAAATTGCAGAATTCTGTTATCGTTTCTGACTGGCTGATACACATGCACCTTCTATCGAAGATATACAGAACGACAGAAAGACACTATTTAATAAATAAAGAAATTTAATTATATCGACGAACTAAATGTGGATGGTCAATAATACTATAGTAAAAAGTAATAATAACAGAAACGTGTTTCCGGTTTGTTTTTCTGCACAAACGATCAAAGATGATCAAGACTATACACACATTTGATATTAAAGCTATTCCTCAAGCTTTAACCCTGAGACAATGTCTTACTATTGCTAAAAACCTCAGTACTAATTTGGATTCTGATACACAATTTCCATATTAGTTATTATTATTATAGACTGGACGCGTGCAACGCAAACTTAATGAATTGAATGTTGTTTAACGGCTCATATAGGTTATTTAGAGCCTCCCCAGAGAATAGATGAGAATCCGGGAACCGTGTCCTACTCTTATTATAGAATAGATTCCTATCGTTCTTTAACGTGCTCTGAGGATAGACCTATACACGGGACCGCCCGGTTTACGTTTACGGAAACTCAGTGACACCACGGAGGATTGAACCCGGGGCCTCCGATTACAAACCCGCCGCGCTACCGACTGCGCCAAGCCAGCCTTCTACACTTAATGAAAGGACTTCGGTAATAGTTGTATATGCCCACAAAGGGAGGGGGTATATTGTAATCATTTGTTCTTCCGTACGAAACAGTCATGTCTCTCTCTCAATCACAACTTTGAAAAGTAGTCAAAGGAATTTCTTGAAACTGTACACTGTTGTTTATCACAATGAGAAGGTTCGTAGCACACACACATCAGCAATCTCCACGCAGAGTTATCTTTCCTTGCACTCACATATATCTCTGCTAACTACTAAATTACAAGATTTTGGTAAAACCTGTTAAATTGGAATATGTTTTCCTGAAACTTATTCATTTCTTGTGAAAATATAATTTTCAGAATATCTGCAAATTAGATGTTGCAAGATTTGAAATAATATTTAGTTTTAATCGGGACTATTTTACTACAAACTTAGGTCTCCTCAATCGAAACGCATATGTAAACATTTCAAACCGAAGCTCGATAGCAGAAAATTACTACATTTTTTATAAAAAAAAAATGAAATTAACTAATATAGGTCTATATTTTATTTTGCAGATCACGCAAAAGGATTTAATATAAACATTGTCATAACTGTTTTGAATAATCACGTGACCTAACCGTTCGCCCTACTTCCTTTGACGTTGACAGAGTCAAATGAGAAATGGGTGTACTCTGGGTAGAGATTGAAACATCAGGTCTATATCTCTAATAAAAAGTCACACTTGGAGGTCAAAGGTCAAATGAATCACATGTAACTTGGAAAATACTGAATGACATTTCACACAAATGTTAATCATAAAGAGAATATGTGTCCTTTGAAATAATAAGACCCGTACTTTAAATGTCAAGGACACATTGGAGGTCAAAGATCTAATGAGTCAAATTCTAGTCTCAGCCATAACTGCGAACGTTTTAAAGGGTATTTCATGAAACGTCGTGTACACGGGCGAAGAGACGTTAACCCTTGAATAGTCACTACACTCACAAAAGTCATTGACCGATCGTAATATGTTAAGCAACATATCGACGTATACATAACATGTATCGATGTACAAAGTTAAACATAAAAATTCACGCGAAGATTAAAAGAAAAAAACATGCATTTGGTTTTACACACATAAATAAGAAAGTTAATAGTTTCAAGCTTGTGTAATACGCATATTCGTTTCATTCTCTAGATACACTTGTAAATGAGAAAGTGTCCATTCTTACAGATGGTGGAAGGTGTACGGTACTGGTTCTACCCAGGAAAAGTGGTCTACCTCCAACACAAAAACTCGACTGTCATATATAACCTTACATGATTGTGTTGACAATGACGTAACACACCATACAAACACCATACAAACACCAAACACCATACAAACACCATACAAACACCATACAATACAAACAAACAAACAAACAAACAAATTAGATACACGTTAACGCTTATATGTTTCTACTATATTACAGTGGCTGTGTAAGTCGCTCACGAGTATGTTTAACTTCCTTCACGCCACCAACTTCTTCTGGATGTTTGTTGAAGGTTTGTATCTCCACATCATTATAGTTTGGACCTACTCGGCGGACAAGATCAGGTTGAGTTACCTTATTGGCATAGGATGGGGTAAGTTAAAAATAAAAACGAAAGTAAAAGTAGTATCTTCAATATTGTACGAGTGGTCAACAATCGTGAAATCTCGGCCAATCCCGTCATTCTCGGGATCACGCGGCCAATCCCGTCACGTCTCGTGTGGATATCGACGCTTCGGTATGTTCAGAATCTTAACAATTTGTTAATACTGAAAATATTGCACTGCTATGTAAACAATATAGCCGATATCCACATATGTAGATGTATGATTTGCGTTGCATGTTTGTTATTAACGATACAGATGAATGTTTTATCACTGCTTTGATGTAAATAAACTATAGATGGAGCAATAGGCTAAATGACATTGCAAAACTTTGTAAATAACTTTTATTTTGAATGCAAATTCGTTTTGATGGAAACCTAACGCGCGTCATGCTAGTACGACGTAACCAATATGGTGACCTTCTATATACATTCGAGTAATGCATCGAATAAGTGTACGAGATGTTGCGAATGGAGTCGTCAGCATCTGCAGTTATAGGTGGAATACCCATAGGATAGGTCAGGTTTTAACTTCTAAGTAGTATTAGGCACACCTAATACGTACTACAAATGTTAATACCGATGCGAGCTATATTGTTGGCCTACCAGACTGTATCTTGCAGTAATCATCAACTGGTGTGCGTTCTAGATGCTTGGCCGGGAACAAAATGTATTTTCCATCCACGAATAAAAAAAAGTTCATAGTATATAGTAACGCAAACCATTGAGTTATTTGCACAAACACTTGCTTCATTTTGTTATTAACTCATTGTTACAGAATTGACATAAAATAACGCAGTTTTAATATATTTTCAGGTCTACCATTAATCACGTCCATCGTTTGGATCAGCGTTAGGTTCAAGCTTGCCAATGATCAGTATGTATTGCTTATTTCGTTAATTTTAAACATTAACTATGTGTCAATCGGAATTTATCAAGATTTCAAATTAATATACGTCTTATTTGAAATACTGGCACAAATCTGCCAAATAACGGCAACATTACTCTGCAAAACCATTTGTCAAAACTCTATCCATGTATTCAGATCATCTCATAAGTTATATGTGCTGATTAAAAGTATTGGATGTTTTACCGGTTCTTAAAACACCCGTGATTGAATATGCGTAAAATGAATTATGTGTTGGTAACGCTCCAGTTTTGAGGAAAAGGGCGTAGCTGGTTAAGCCGTTTATATTGTGTCGATAGAGTTTGGATTCTCAAAATATGCAAGTTATATAAATTATACAACTCGTCGTCAGTAGATTTAGAAACGTTGTACTTATGCTGTAAATGTGGTTGTTGCGTGCGGATAGCTACTTGCAACTAAGTTACATAGAGTATGTGAGGTATCAGTGACCCGGTGGATAGAACACGTTTGGTTCTGAATTCGGTGGTCACGGGTTTGAGCCTCACAGAAACCAATGGGTTATTTTGCTGAGCTTTCCTTAGCCTCGTCCGACGTGGGACGTAATCCTGGCGGTCCTGTGTGTCAGAGTTTATCCTCCGAGGATTTTAAAACTAAATGTATACTCGATAGTAAGAGAGGGCAGCAGGGTTTCTGGTTTAATATTAATCCTTACCCTGTGTCTTGGGCGTCTCGAAATAACCTAAGCAATGTGTCGATCAGCCGTTTAACAACTCTCAGTTCCATAATTGTTTGCATTTGTACATAGAAAACACATAAAGTTAATAACGCGTTGTATTCATATTATACTGACTGTTCTATTTTAAGCATATCTTACATTAACAGGGTTTCACCTTAGTACGTTCAAAGATTAACTTTGTATGTATTTAAATCTATATGTTGTAAAAAAGCTGAATAAAAATATGTCTAAACCAAAGATAATACAAAGTGCATATGTGAGTGCTACTAAGGTGTATTTTCACTCTTCCCCCATACCACGTGAGAGACTTCACGATGATCGGCTCCGTGGCCGGGATAGTAAAGACGCTGAGTCTAAAACTGTCTCGCCTCTCAACGCAGCGGGTTCGAATTCAATTGGGAACTGGACTTGTCAAATGAGAAAGTGTCGATTCTTGCGGATTGCGGGATGTATAAAGTACTGGTTCTACTCAGGACAATTGCGATGATCTGCCTCTACCACAAAACAATCGACCGTCATATATCGCCTAACATGTTCTAATAACGATGTAGAACAACTCACGATGAGCAAATGGGGAGTTAGTATACACGGGGAGAATTGACGAACACCGTCCGTGTGTATATATGCGCAGTATGCAACGTATAACAATATTATAAAAACAAAATGTTATTTATAATTCAAATTTATAGTCTGCTTATGTATTCATTTTTTTTACAGTTGTTGGTTACCAGAAACGGATGGAATTTCAGTGTTCGATTACATATTCGTCGGCCCTATTTTGCTGGTTCTTTTTGTAAGTACAGAATATCTTCTACAGTTACATAATTGCTTGACTTATTTACCTGGTGCCCATACATACTTCCGGTCTGTCAATCAATCGTATATCCGCCAGAGATTATAGATTCTATTTAAAGTACAAGATGTATATACACGTGTAAGAAAATCCCATTTAGTGTTTACCCTAGTTTATAAACCAAACAGATGGCTCAGAATTTCAAACATTAAGCAGGATATAGTCTATGAAGAGAAATCTTCACCATTAAGAAACCGCGGTCGGTCGCTACGCTCCCTTCCTTTCGGTGTCTTAATGGTGAAGATTTCTCTTCATAGCCTCTATACAATAAATAGTCCTCAAACAAGTATAGGATAGAGGCTATGAAGAGAAATCTTCACCATTAAGAAACCGAAAGGGAGGGAGCGTAGTGTTTACGATAAGTTTTATCGATAGTCTCTTTATAGGTCACACTATAAACCATGAAGAGCGCTGGTAGTAAACTCTTCATTAATAAATGGTTCAAGTATTTGAAATTCTGAGCCATCTGATTGTTTTAAAAAGTAGAGTAAACACTAACGTCAAAGTACAATGCAGCACGTGAACAATGTTTGTGGAGACTTGACCTAGTATAGGATAGAGGCTTTGAAGAGAAATCTTCACAATTAAGAAACCAAAAATGGAGGGAGGTAGCGACCGACCGCGTTTTCGTAGCGACCGACCGCGGTTTCTTAATGGTGAAGATTTCTCTTCATAGACTCTATCCGGCTTAGTGTTTAGCTTAGTTTTATCTATTGTCTCTATATAGGTCACGTTCTAAACTGTTAAGAACTCTGGCAGTATATTCTTCATGAATAAATGTAGCCAGAATTTGAAATTCTGAGCCATTTGATTGGTTTAAACATTTGGATAAACATTAATGGAGATTAAGGGCGGAGCTATAACTTGAATGTCGGAACTGACCGTTGAACTAAGCAGTTCCGTGTTGCAAATGATACATTTTGTAAATTAAAGTAAATACTAGAGTATGGCGTCATCGAGTGTGTTGATTTAAACATCAAGATGGGCATAGCCCATCGAGGTGTTTAAATCAACCAACGAGATGAGCCCATACTTTGTTTAGCATGTCCATTTCAGAAGTCTTACGGTACATGTATGTCCATTTCAGAAGTATTACATCAGATTCTGCCATACTCTAACTTCCAATAACTGGTAGTTAGAGTACACTATTTATTCTGACAGGTGCTATTTTCAAACGATTTATACCTTTGCAAAAACAAAAGGAATTTCAGTGACCATGCTACAATTGATGATAAAGTACATTCAAAGAACGTATCTCATTAATTAATTAAGTCTTATATATATATTTAAATATAAGAAAAAAACATTACTATAGTGACCAGTGCAGTGTACATACCGAAATAAAAACAATAATAAATAATGATCCACTGAGCTACCGAGAACGCCATACTCATTTTAAATCACATTAACATATTTTTCTATTTTACAGGCAAATATCATATTTTTATCAACAATCGTCTGGGTGCTGATAACAAAGTTAAGAGCATCGCATTCGCTGGAAACCAGACAATACAGGTAACGTTAGCATGCTTGTCCTCGGCTCCGATTATCGTACTAAATTGTACCTCAGTTAGATATAATGTATATGTCTTTGAAACTGTGCACAGACGTACACATAAACGTATGGAATCCAATATCGGGAGCTGGTCTTACAACTACGTCCTGTTCATATTTTTGGAATACTATATACATGTATATGCGAATTAACACGTCCGAAAGTATCCGAATGTAGCACTGGTATTTCAAATTTTCTTTCACCTGACCTTTCCAGAAAAAGGGTAGCATATTACTGTAACATAGTGTATACAGTGTTCAAGGTAAAACGTTTCATATATAATTGGTAATACACTCCATTTTCTGAAGAAGGTCAGATAACCGAAAATTTAAAACTCAACTCAACTCTTCCTTCCCTAATGGAATAACCTGAAACATATCCTAAGTAAGAGCCGAAACGTCATGCTGTTTAATTTGCAAAAATGGTAACGAGTACAGTTTTTACAGGTACAGTTTTTACAAATAAAAAAGAAGAATCAGTTATCTCACAGAAGTTATTGTGTATATAGTTAACGTTTTATGTTTTTAGTGTTAATCACTTGGTATCTGTTTATGTTGAACATGCCACTGTTCAGTGAAAAAAGTTGGATTTAAGTTGATAAATAACGAAAGGATTTAAGGAAATATAACATCGATCAATGGCTAATAGTGTGCAGTGTGGTATGACACCAACAACGGCTCTTGCCAGTGCGTATCATGCCTAAATGCTTGGGTTGTTGTCGTTGGAGGTCACCGGTACCAATCTCTACCCAGAGTACACTCGTTCCTCATTTGACTCTGTCAACGTCAAGGAAGTAGGCGAACGGTTAGGTCACGTGATTATTCAAAAACTTTATGATGGTGTTTATAATAAATCCTTTTGGGTGATCTGCAACTTAAGGCAAAGATAAAATATTGACCTGTATTAAATAATTTCACTTTTTATTTCTATGAGTTAATTTGTTTTAGTAATGTTCTGCTATCGAGCTTCGGTTTGAAATGTTCTGCTATCGAGCTTCGGTTTGAAATGCGTTTCAATTGAGGAGATCTAAGTACGCATTATTTTTGTAGTAAAATAGTCCCGATTAAAACTAAATTGTTTTCATGCATTATTTCAAATCTGGCAACATCTAATTTGCAAATATTCTGAATTATATTTACACAAGAAATAAATAAGTTTTAGGCAAACATATTCCAATTTAACAGGTTTTACCAAAATCTTGTAATCTAGTAGTTAGCAGAGATATATGTGAATGCAAGGAACGATAACTCTGCGTGGTACATGTGCTCTATGACGTCGACGTGGGTCTCAATGCAGGGAAATGATTGAATCATCATTAAAAAGTCTTTCATAAAGGATGTGCCGTGGTGTCTGGTGGCGTGTTTCAATAATTATATATATATACACATATATATATATATATATGTATTTACCGTATATATAATTCTGTTTTGTGAACGTGAATCTCTTACGAGATCCCAAATTTCGAAAGTTGCCGTAGTGAGTTCAAATTATCTCCCTTTAATTTTAATATATTAACTGAATTCACAGTATTCCCAAGATCCGACACCTTTCATTGTCACTGTCTCAATAGAGCCGTGTGTGGTTGAATGCTTTAATGTGGCCCACTCATACGAGCTATAATTGTATGTATGTATGTGTCTATATGTTAATTGTGCCTCCAGACGAGTGGGTTATGATGTAGAGCTACAGTTCATGTATGCGTCTATATGTTAATTGTGCCTCCAGACGAGTGGGTCATGTTGTAGAGATACAGTTCATCAGCGTGTGTTGCAGCTATCCTTTTCAGGAAGTGAATCCATATGCTTGATTTCTGTGTATCTCGTCATATCCTTAGTTCGTTTGATGGTTGTCTGTCCTTGGTAGTTCACAAATATTTCTGCCTATATATATATATATATATATATACTCTGCAAAAAAAGTTTTGGACCATGGCAGTGTTCGAACCCGTACAATGATCGCTAAACCATGACATTCAACCATAACCATTATTATCTCAGTTGATAATTCACAATAGATCAACAATCAACAATAATTATCGTTTACAATGAGAGTCTGCGAAAAAAATAAAAAATTATTGGTTACTCGAATGTGTCCGTAACTGTTACTTTGTAAGGAAATGTTTTACAGACCCTTTGTGTGTTCGCGATATTTTTTAAAAATCAAATCTTGTTTGGAATTTAATGTTTCTGGTAGCAAATTAACCGGGCAGGGTAGACCTTGGTTACTAAAAAAAGATACTTCAATTCTGCCCACTAGTTTTATTTTTCTATGACTTTATATACCCTGATCCAAAACTTTTTTACCGAATTTATATATATATATATATAATGACATAGCGCCGATGTGAATACAGCAATTTCAATACAACAACACGATCTTATGGCCAGTCTTTTACCCCCAACATTTTTAATTACGTGCTCCTCCATATGTCACGTGCTCCTCCATATGCAGCATCAAAAACCAATACAAATATAGGCTGCGCGCTCAAGGCGCGTCGCCAATAAACTATCACACTATCACTGGAAGGTTTACATTCAAATTAAATTTTACCAGACGACATTTGTAATTAGGCGGTGAAAGGGTTAAGTGTTGCATGTATGGATAAATATTCTCATTGTTCCGTTTTCAGAAAGGCGGTCAGGGCAACGATAATACTGTTCCCGTTGCTAGGCATAACGTACGTGGTGTTTATCATGCCTCCGGGTGACGACGAAAAGGTGAAAATAGTCTTCAAGTACATCAACGCATTCTTGCAGTCGTTCCAGGTACGTGCTGAGGAAAAACGGTCACCCAGAGTCACACCCTTCACTACTGGCTTCTTAGACTTTAGACACATCGGAAAATATGTTAGGTTTATAATAGTGGCAGTTTAAGTATACTATAGGATAGAGGCTATGAAGAGAAATCTTCACTATTAAAAAGTCGAAAGTGTGTGTGGGGTGGGGTGGGGGGCGGGGTGGTGGTGGGGTGGAGAGTAGGAGTATCGATAGCCCCTATATAGGTCACGCTATAACCTGTGGACAATGCTGGAAGTAAATTATCATGAATAAATGTAGCCAGTTTTTGAAATTCTGAGCCATCTGATTGGCTAAATAAGTAGGGTAAACACTAAATAGCGTTAACGTGACTGATGCCCGTTATTACCAGTATTATCCGATTACATAAAACATAAATTCTGTTGGGGTGTGGGGATGGCGGTGGGGATGGCGGTGGGGGTGGGAGGAATGAAACATGTGTATCAATACATTTTTAGAATTGTTATAAGTGACGACGGCGGACGCGTAGTGGTAAATCGCTCGCCTTGCGTGTCTCAGGTCGTGGGTTCAATCCCCGGCCGTGTCATACCAAAGATTTAAACAACAAATGGTACTAGTAGCTCCCTTGCTTGTTCAGCATATAAAGGGTAGTGCTCAGACTGATCGGCCCGAAGTCATTATAATGTGACTGGGCGGGTTATCATAACATGTGTCTACGACGCGGTACGTAGATAAGTCTGAAAAAACAACAACATTAAAGTTAATTGATACAAATATACGAAGTTACTTTTGATGTCTGAACAAATTAAACGGATATCACACAACTATTATGAGCTATGTTGATCTGAATAGAGATTACCAATTTCCTACATTTGCGTCCCTTTACTTGTAAAGTGTTCGCGGAAATGCAATCACAGCTCACAATTCATATTAAGTAGGTTTACCACCACTAATTACTTTAAGTAATCCCTCCTTTTTTGATGGAAGTGGGCATTATAAGTAGTGGAAAAGAAGCGTATGTAGTATGTATATTGTAGTATGTATAAGAAGCGTATTAATAGGTTTTACTGGATCACTGATAAACATTTTCGAAATTTAGATTCTATGCTTACACTTTGTAAGCAACCATCACTGAAAACAGCTGTACCCTTGACCTGTTTAGTAAACAAACATTTTACATGTCTTGTGAACCCACCTTTTCTGGTGATTTTTCAAGTGGAAAATTAGTTTTCTCTATGAAAATTACACTGCTGCATTATCCATATTTTAGTTGAAGTTGCAGCAAATCATTAATATGTGACACTTTAACAGTGTTGTCTATGGGGAAAATAATTAGTGGTTTCATACCTATGTTTCGTTGAACTTTGATCATTAGTTAATCACATTAATCACAATTTACATTACCACTTCCTGCGTGTTTGACTTACAGGGGATTGCCTCCCGAACACAACCATGAAATCAACATAATATATCTAAAAAATCTTGAAATTTGAGAATAAGTTCTATATGACCGTTACACTAATATCTGTCCAGCGCAAACATGTGTAATTATGCTGATATACAGAAGTCCGAAACTACTCGGTAAACAAAGGCGATTTTATCAATAGACGCACATCTATTTGTTCTTGTTACATACGCCTCCAGTGCGATATTTAAAGAAACTAAACCTTCAAATTTCACTAAAAAAACGTTGTTTTTCTGAACTCTAGCCCGGTATTGATGTCATACAATAATACATATGTGCCTATAAAGTCTACATGTATTCACGGGTACTTAAAATACCCCTGATTAAATAAGCCTCGAAAAGAATCAAGAGTTGGAAAGTCATAATTCGACGCTTTGGTAACGAAAACAATAGAGAGATGGTTAAGCCGTTTATATTGTAAGTAAGAGTTCGGATTCGCAACATATGTACTGTAAAGTTAATGTGCTTTGAAATGATGTACATATGTTGTGAAATGTTAAGTGTTGTTGACGGGATAGCGGCTTTAAGAATAAAGTATTACGCAATATACAGATAAAAGAAGTTTGTGTCGGGCATTGGGGACAACAATGTGTTTTTCTCCTAATGTAAAACTATGATACAATTTATTTTTCAGGGTTTACTTGTGGCAGTATTCTACTGCTTTCTGAACGGCGAGGTACGTATATACTACTGAATCTATGCAAATCATATTGCATGTCAGGATCACGTTCACACTTGTTTTAACAGGGTTTATTTGGCTCAGTGGATTGCAACGTGGATTGACTTAAAGAATCCGGGTTCAGGCCTCATCGGCATACCCTAGCTTCCTCATTGTGTTGTTGGGCACTATATTTAAATGCATTTGTTTAAAATCTACAGTACATATACTGTAATGAAATCACTATTACTATAAATAGGAATTTAGTTCCGCTCAATAGCCTTTCTTTCTCTTGAAGGAAATTAGCGAAACTGTATCCCAAGATGCAACTTACAGAAAGAAGCTCGATATTGTTATGCGGGTCATTTGTTCAAAGATCAAGGTCAATATTACTATAAATAGATGATTAGTTTTCACTTTATAACTTTACTTTTTATTGAGAATTTTTTTCTTCATGAAATTTGGCAGGTGTATTCGGTGCAGTGGGTGGGTTACTCTAGCACAGTTTTTTTTTCAGATCGGTGGTTAGATCGGTAGGGGAATACTGGTTTGCTGATTTTCATTGTATTTCAATTACTTTATTTCAATAACAGGTAAATGCTGTAATAAAGAAGAAACTCGCAAGATTCACCGATGCAAGATCGCTCAGTTGGCTCAATATTTTTACATCCCCTTAAGGGATTTTAATGAAACTCCATCACAAGGTGCGACTCATGAAAATGAACCTTTGAATTGTTAATTGTTATTTTGGTCATTTGGTAAAGGTTACGGTCACTTTTACTATAAATATATAATTGGTTTTCATTCTATAACGTTTCGTTTCTTTGAGGCTTTCTTTTACGACATTTGGCAGGTGTTTTAAGTATAATTATGAGAGTGTTATGCTTGCGCAGTTTTTTTTAGATAGGGGTTACATCGGTAACGAACACATAATTAGTTGACTTTGCTTGTGCGTGTTTGTAAATAACTTTATTATATACCTATCAGTTATAAGGATTTCTCAGTGGCATATTTTTAGTATCAGACAAAAGTGATATCGTCACACCAGTGACGATATCATTTTTCTATATCATCACTGGTGTGACGATATCACTTTGCCGGAACTACTTTTTTTTACAATTGTTGTATTTAATGGTACTGTAGATTGCTATTGCTTTCAAGTATATGTCTTAAATATCCTTAAACAATCACTCTTAGGTATATAATAAATAGAATAATCAACAGTCTCGGTGTGATATAAAAAATATGTAACTCGAATACATTGTAATTCGGTTAAAAAACTCGTGCTTCGAACTCGTTTTTTAACGAATCACAACGTGTACTTGTGACATATTTTTCATATCACACTGATACTGTGGATTATTCTCTATTTATTTCAATAACAGGTAAAGGGTGTTTTAAAGAAAAAAATCTCAAGATTCAATGATGCAAGATCGCTCAGCACGAAATACACAAAGACTACAATGGGATGGACAAGGGGAAGTGACTATGGCCATTCTGTAACTATTGGCAGCGGCGCCTTGGTCGATCCTAACAGGCGTCTGAATGACATCAGATTGACGCCACCGCCAGAGAGTATTCCTCTTACCGATGCTACAGAGACGTATAAAGGGTTAGAGGAGTGAATAGTGTCGTAATCTCTTTTTTAAGTAGTGAACAGTGTCGTTATTTGTTTTCTTACACTTTATTTTTTATCTGAGTTTTTATTTTCTATATTTTATGATCAATTTATTCGACCCGTAATATATGCATCAGGGTCGGGGAGGAAAATTGTATCATGAAGCCTAGAGCATAGCATGTATATAAGTATTTGCAATACAAGATAACAATGAAACAATGTTGAACTTAAATTATAAGTCTGTCTCTGTCTGTCTGTCTGTATGTCTGTCTGTCTGTCTGTCTGTGTGTGTGTGTGTGTCTCTCTCTCTCTCTCTCCGTCAAAATGATTGATTTTTGAAAGTTATTTGCATTTATCAAGTAACTTCACTTGTTAGACGTGTCGAACACTCAATGCATTGTTTGTTGTATATTGTATGTATTTACTGCTCTTAAATGCAACAAGGAACGATTTGATTGGTCTGACAGCATATTGTTTATCTCTGGACTATTTTGAATGAATATAAGTTATCACCAGAACGTTTTTGATTCGTTGAACCGATTATCGTCATCACTAGAACGATATCGATTAGATGCATCTAATAGTATTTTTGATGAAAACGATTGTTGTTAGTTGACATACTGATCCCAGTTCAGTAAATCGAACAGGCAGGACGTAATGTTGCTGATGTAAGGGACCACGTGCGCGTACGGCTGTATGGAATTGTGGATATTGCATTTATGTGTCCCACACTACTCTAGAATTTGTTATTCTGACTTTAACTGCTTTTTTAAAAAAGATATTCTTAAGAGGGACGTTTACATTTCTATTGGGACCATCTACGTTAGATCTGGCAAGACGTTATTTTCACAGCGATTTACCGCTTGTTACAAGGGATCTACGACTGATTCAACAGCTCACCACGGACCCTCGGACCATTGACGTTCTCACTGTCAAATGCAAGCACAAACCATGTCTTGAAACTATTCGTTCTGGAGGCTGTAGTAACCTCAAACGTAAACAATGTCACAAATGTAAAAATGGTTACAAATGTAAAAAAAAAGCCACATATATAAGAATATATGACAAATGTAATACGTTTGGTGACATATGTAAAAAACAGTTTGTGATAAAAGTAAAAATAAAAGTTCACAAATATAACAAAAAATGAAGTAGCATAAATTATTATGCAAAAAAAAAAAGAACACAAATGTAAAAATTCTTTTTTAAGCGTTCATTGTTATCTCTGCTGATATACTTGATCAAGTTGATCAGCAGAGCTTATGAAGTGGTACGGCTTCCGTCGTTTGTCCGTCCGTCCGTCATCTGTCCGTCCGTAAACGTTTGATTTTGGCGACTACTTCCCGGACATTACTTGACGGATTTTCATGAAACTTCACAGGAATGTTGCTATTGCTGTCTAGTTAATCCTAGCGATATTTCAGGTAGACCAGAAATCCAAGATGGCCGCCACGGCTAAAAAGGCGATTTTGTGGCGAAGACTTCTGAAAAACCGTAAGAGATTGAATTGGAACCTTTACCAAAATGACCGGCACGACATGTAGTTGGTCCTAAGCAAAATTCGTTTTAATTCGATGTCAAACATGGCCAACAACGGCCATCTTTGTTTACAAAGAGTTAAATAGGAATATACTGCAAACAAGTCTCTCCGAAACCGAAGGGCACATATCTCTCATGTATTACATGTATCATCAGCTTATAGTCCTCTACTAAGTTTGTTCAAATTGTGACCCTGGGTCAAATGTAGCCCCGCCACCTGATAACTTTAAAAGCACGACACTCATTTTAAAACTTCATAGATACATTGCCCTTGGTCAGAGGAGGAACTCCGTTGATTTTGGGCTCTCTAGGATAAAGGTCAAGGACATAATAACCTCATAGGGGGTTGCATATTCCAAGTGTTAACTCAAAGAGTATAAACCCTACACTCATGAAACTTTATAGTCAAATTGTCGTTGGTAAGGGAAGAAACCCCATTGCTTTTGGGGATAGAACGTCAAAAGGTCAAGGTCACCATGACCTAATATGCACATAAGCGTTCCACATGATAACTCTAAACTCCAAAAGTATACCCTCAACCGTAGTAAACGGCATAGGTGTATATTGTCCGTAGTGAGAGGAGGAAGCATATTGCTTTTGGGTTCAGTAGGTCACCAAGGACACTTTGAACTGACAATGACCGAATCCTGAGAAACATTCTCCTATCTGTAACGTGTAAGTATACGGCCATCTTGAAACTGTACAAAAATAATACCCGTGTTAAAATATTGACTCCTATTATTTTTTGGGTCAGTAGGTCAAATGTTAAGGTCACACTATCCCAATCAATCCAAAAAACGTCTCTCTCGCTGTAATTTATTTACTATTAAACCTTCAATCTTGAAAAATACAAATACATGTAGATCCATTTTGCAACACTGACTACCCTATTGCTTTTATTGTAGTAGGTCCAATGTCAAGGTCACTTTACAGTGCCCTTTAAATTATCAAATAGCAGCTGCAACTGCTTTAAAATAGTCTACGACCAGGTATGCCGCATTGTTACAGAGGGCTCAACAACTCTGGAGTACTGAGAGTCCCTATTTTACCAGAACTTCGACCAGAGTCCCAGTACCACCCTACGGCCAGAAAGTCCATTCAACAGCTTTCTAGATGTTCACATACCAAAGGCGTAGCATACATAGGCCCGAAGAACTAGGGAGGTCCGGGGACATGCTCCCCTTGTCTTTTTAAACTTAGCTATAAAACGGATCAGGCAATATTTATCGTGGAGTTGGGACCGGTGCAAATAAAAATGTTATATAAAACAAACTGTACGTCCCATGGCAAGCAAACGAAAAAAGGTCTTGTCCCAGGGTTTGTTGTGATAAAAGAAGTACCTATCCCATGCCATTTTGCACCGGTCCCAACGTCCAGATAAATATTGCCTGGTGCCTAATGGTGCGTTTTGGCGTATCTGACAGCACACTTGCATGGTATCTAAGGATTTCTTTTTCAAACTTGAGAAGTGACAAAGTTAAATAACCTGCACTGTAAAATAAAATAAGAGCAAATGTTGACCCTTAAATCCATAGATCGCATACGTATTACAGCATTTTTGGGTGGAGATATCGGATAGTTCAACTACATTTTACAATATTTGCAGAATGCTAGAGAAGGTATAATATAATGTATGCGGGTGAGCGTGAGTTAATCCAAAATCGCGTGAGACTTGACAGGTATGAAAGGGCAGGGCAGCCTTTCATTTTGATTCATAAATAAGTTATATTGCAGAAAAGTAATATAACACATGTTTCTTCACAGAATACTCGTACCATTGCGATGTTTTACTGCTTTTACATAAAAAAAACAGTAATACTGAATATTAAAGCCTCAAGAGACTGGATGCGATCTGGAAAGGTGACTGATGTCAACCAAAATAAAAATGAAAACCGTACACGTATGCTTCGGTTTCATATGGAATGTGCATATACCTCAAATTAAACCCCATGCTACATTTGGTTACGTTTATATTTATTGTTTGTGAAAATGTTTAACTCAGTTTGTTACTGACCAGGGAATCGACTGAACAACAGATGTACATTAGCACATGACCAATATCATATTCGTGCTTTAAAGTTAATTTGGTAATAAACGTAATCTTGCATTATTGTGTCGTGTTCATGTTCATTATCGGCTGATAACGATATCATAACTACGACCTTGTAAGCAAGTGATGCAAGTCGTTATTACAATTGTATTACTTTCAAATTATTTTTTTACATTTGTGATTTGTTTCTCACTTTTGTCACAAAATATTGTTTTACATATGTTACCAAACGTGTTACATTTGCCGCATGTTTTAATATGTATGACTTTTTTTACATTTGTAACCATTTTTACATTTGTGACATTGTTCACGTTTGAGGTTCTGCAGAGACCTTGAGACAATCAACACGATCAAAAATGTCAAGTTGAAACACGGGACCCACCCTCAAACACTTGAGGACAGTGTAAATGAAGTTGTTTAAGTGCGTCTTAAGTTGATGTCCTATCATCATATGTAAACAAGATTCTGGGCATTAGTGTTTTAAGTTTAAACTTTATATATTGTGTATCGATTATGAAACGAGCAAAACGGTTTATACACATCACTCTCGATGGCACGGATGACAGTTTTAGAGTGGTATTGATGTGGGGAGGAAACCGGAGATCTCGGGTGGACACCTACGTGTCCGAGTAGGCATCCACTGTATTTACAAGACGGAGGAATACAACTTGGTTTGCCTTGATGAGAAGCGAGTACGCTACCTTTGAGTTGGGTAGATTTGGGTGGAGTTGGGTAGATTTGGGTAGATTTGGGTATTTTGTTATCGTGCTCTACTGACTGCAAGTTATTAAAGCAACTTCAACTCCAGAGTCCAAACACCTACACGATCGGAGACTGAAAGCAGTTATTTCAAAGTACTGCTTTACGCTAGAAAGTAAACAAGTTAAGAATATTGTAAGAATTAATTATATGCTGAAGCGAAAGGAAATCCCAGCTCCTGAATTTCCGCTATATACTGTATTTACTGCACACTTAATTCCACATAATATTCGAAAGAAATCACATATGTTTTGTAAAAAAAAGTTCAAACAAATTGCAAGTAAGTTAGAGAAAGGACACAACTCTGATATTGTATACGTTGTAATCACATTACACTCTGTAACAAGAAATTCATAAATGTTGAAGTTCCTCTTTGAAAAATTGAGCCATTTCAGTACTGTATCGCAAAGAGTTAGCAAAATATTGCATCCTAAGTTTGCACACATGCTTGAGCCAAACGCGTACTCTGTCAATAATGAAACTTTGAAGGAATACATTTTGCTGTGTTGTTTGTTGTTATAGTATTTTTTTCCGAAAGGAAAGGTCTTAAGTAGTCATGTACCATTCGATTAACAGCAGCATATTGTACATACAATAAATAGCGGAAATTCCCGAGTTGCGTTTCTTTTTCGCTTCAGTATATTAATAAGTAGAAATGTATCATATTTTTTGCCTGTTTTGTTTCAATTAAATATTTGTCGATTTTTTTCTGATTCGAGAGGTCCCAGAATTGGTGAAGAGTCGCAGTTTCACTCAACCAAACTCCCCGCAGTGGTTACTTCCCCTTTCTGTTACAGTAACTGCCATCACACACATTTATAGCTAAAATCCAGCTAAGTTTAATATTTTGGTTAAACATTTTTTAGGTCAATATATCAACTTGATTTGTTCATAATATAGGAAAATAGTGTGAAAAACAGTATCTGGTTACAAAAATAATTTATTTATTCAAAAAAATATCAATTTTAGCGAAATGAATACTGTTTACTTGGTTACTTGTAAACAAACATGTATTCCGTTTAGAACATTACAGAAGCTGTGCGTAAATTTAATAAAAGAGATTACACCCAAGCATATACTTACATACATATTTAAATCTATGACCCAAGCCAAAAGGGGTTGAATGTTTTCAACATCTTCTCGAAGGTGATGATGTTATTGCCTATTGCCTGTTGGTCATGGCAAGGGTTTTCTGTACCAAACATTACCTAGTGTATCGCCATTTTTTGTAATCACATGACCTCAGCTATCTCACGTGATGTGTGTGTGGTGACAGGGATTATTGGCTACACTGCGCGGAGGTTGTCACTCAACTTGCACGAAATCGTGTAAACACCCACGCTTCTTTATTACGGAAGTGTTCAATATTATATGTTGTAAGTGCTATTAAGAATTTATTGACGGTTCCGGTTTGGCTTGCCCATACAGGCAATCTTGCTTAAGAGACTACCTCTAATAAAAGACCACCTGATTAAAGCGCCTGATTTAAGTTTGGTTCATAATGCTTTTATTTTAAATTCTAATACACCCGCACTATATACCCTAGTTTAAAATATCTCGTTATATTGAACGATATATCACTGTAATTTTGCAACGTTAGGAGAATTAGCATTGCGCATTGCGCATTCCGCATTGTAACGTATGCAACGTTAGGAAAGCAAGCAAAGCAATGCGAAAGATTTCAGATGTGTGCGTTATTTTCACATTATAGGGGTATTAGAATAGAAATAGAACATCGTTTACGGTGAATTATCTATAATATAACGGTTTGTCGTTCAATTTTAAACAATAATTTCACTCGCCCTTCGGGCTCGTCAAATTATTGTTTACAATTGAACTCCAAACCGTGATATATTAAACGATAATTCACAGTAAACGATGTTCTATTTCCTAATTAACAAGTAGGTGTAATAAGAGACCACCTGGTCTGCGTTAAGTGACCTATTTTGCTCTAAGCCACATATAGGTTTTTGCAATATTATATGGGGAAATACAACGAAGGGATACATTAAGTCTTTTAAAAAATACAAAGAAGACATTATGTGGTCCAAGTAGCCCCGTTCGGTTACGGGGCAAATAATAGGGTCACTGCAGATCCCGTTGGAGGGGAAGGCAGAGGGGTAGAACCCCCACCCAGCCCCACCCCCAAATTCATGTTCATTTTATTATTTTTTTGTTCATGCTCATTAAAGTTCTTCATCATGACCCCTGCATTGTTTCAGGTGCCATCTCGTTCATATCACTAGAGCAGTGGCAGAAAAATAATAATGTGGCTCCAGCGTAAATGGAGTTTCTACAATAGAACATGCAGCAACTCTGCAGTTCAGGGTGAGAAGGTTCTATATCCGTTCTCCATATTTTATCTCGATCGATGTACATGGAGGATGAGCCTGGCATGTTCATTCCTGTTAGGCGCCATATAACCTTTCATGTGTTGGTGCGCCTTAAAACCTCAATTCAATTCAACCCCAAGTATTAACTTTCATACCCCATCCAATCCCTCCTCCAAGAAGCGAAAACGGGGTTGGCTGGGGTATGAAATAAAACCTTAACTTCAGCTTAAACTGTTTGCATATTGTTAAAACATAAGATACTTAATAGGTAGTTTTAAAACAAGTTATCACATATTTTTTTCAGTAAAATGTTTTTAAATGTGTTTTATTTTAGAAATATCCGTTATAAAATCATGCTAATATAAGCTTTCTCATCTCGTAATGGAATTAAGGCGGAACCATGTAATGAGCTTGTCATTTTATATTAGGCAAAGAATATACACGTTTAAATGATGCAATGAAACCTATACATGCAATGACAATTGACCAAAGAATTTGTTTTAATAAAGCTAAGTTCATGTTTAAAGTTTCTAAGCAGCTTATTCCGTGTTATATATTGGATATGTTTGAGTTACATAACATAAGGTCACACAATTTACAATAGCACTGTGAATATTAACTTTACGAAATCTTAGAACATATAAGATCTTGCACGTCTGCTAAATCTTTTTCAAACACTTATATAAGGTGGATAAAAAGTACTGTATAACTGATATCGGTTTCGATAAATTGTTATTGAATCACAATATAGAATCACAATATAGATTTTTATTTATGGTGAACACTATTGTTTCCATTATCAATATCTTTGTCTTTCTATAAACTTGTATATCTATTTTTGTTTACTATGTTGCTTTGTAAAGAGGGCCTCGGGGAAGATTAGTAGTTTAACCAACTGGGCTATCCTCTTAAAATAAAGTCTTCAATTCAATTCAATTCAATTCTAAGTCTTATATTTCCTGGTCTCTTAATATAGGTTCGACGAAAACCAGAACCGATCGATTGACCGAACAAATGTTGCGTTTAGTAGTACACAATGAGTTCGTTCCTTATATATATTTCACGTCTCACTAGTGAATTAATCAACACTATATAATATATGTAGAAACCGTCAATCGTGGACCACTGCAAACATACTGTAAAATGTCCATTGATCTTTAAATCTCCCCTCAATCTGCAAACCTTCCTCTGAAGCTCAGAGAATCCACAAAAAATCAAAAGTTGACCAGATTAAATTTTTTTAAATTCCAGTCTTTTTCAGCACCCCTCAAAACTAGCTCCATTTCACTAATAATTCAACTGTATTCCTACCCATTTTCAAATTGTCATATCTTCCTCGAAAATAACCCAGTGGCTTCCAAACTTGGCAGAAGTCATGAACATGTTCCAATCTTGTCACCTGAAGGCAGAAATAAGAGAACGGTTACACATTTCCAAGTTGAGAGCAAACCGATTAACACAGCCCTAGTTTTTTACGATGTAGGAATCGCCTACCGTCATGGCCAAGGGAGGTAATTCTGTAGTGAGACCTTCAGATATTTGTAAATCATATGCTTCATATTTTCATATTTAGTTCTAAATTTATTTAAACTGGTTAAATGTCATCAATATCTTAGGTAAAGGGACACACCGCAGTTTTAAACTTTGTTTCAAGTATTACAATTTGCACCTCGATTTATTATGTTTCATTTTAACTTTAAACCTATGCGACAAAATGAGTGTTTGGGGCAATGACTGATCAGTAGGCGTACATTGTAATCCCTGATCACGAGTTACTCGCAGGCTGGTCTGGGTTTACAATGGACGCAAAGGCCATTATAGTCATGCTTAGCGGGTTAAGGGTTAATATAGTTACCAAAATAATAATTCGACATAAGGACATCGCACATAATATACTATTTACTATTTAACAAGCTTTATTTACATTTTAGCATTTACGTAATTTTATGTTGTATATGATCGCACATTTCGTCATTTAGATTAGGAAGTTATTAAACGGCAATGGCGTGCCTTACGTGGTTATTGACACGACTCATAATATATTGACACGAGGGCTTTAGCCCCCCCCCCCCCCCCCCCGCACACCCCTCCCCACCCTCACCCACACACTCTAAAATATTTGCAAGCTTTTTATGGGCGGTTTTCTGCTTGTTAACCCAACAAATATGTTTACGTCCCCTAAAAAATGGCACACATTTTTGTTGTTGCTTGTCAACACCCTTTTGGAAACCTTACGCCCCCACCTCTCCTCCCCATCCCAACCCCTCCACCCTCTAACATGAAATCCTGGATCCGCTCCTGTTTACGATTAGAAAACATTATTTACGACATTGTCAGATGTACAATTTCACTTAAGGCATAACACTGTCGTTTAATGACTTTTTTTATTACATACCTGTTAGAAATAAAACTCAGTAGATTACAAGATTCTTTATTTCTTTATTTTAACAACTCTTTCTCTGACGTCAATCATATTCATGACATCATTCACGTGACGTTTTCCAGAGTTATTGCTGCACGGCAAAACGCCGTTCCAATAACCGGTTATTGTGCACGCTTCCGGTTTAGAGCTCCGGTTACACTTTTTCCTCCTATATAAATGTGTTACTATTTATAGTAAGGTATATAATAAACCATTTTATTTTACACTATGCAGAGAATATATATAATTATTATATACTTTCCAGTGAAATGGTGGTTTTTATGATTAAAATAAAACCTTATATTTTCATTGTTTAAATTTCACTCAAAATGACGTCATACAACTGTTAACGTTGTTTAAGCTGTTGACGTTATTGACGTCATTGTTTTTTATTTTTTATATTTTTTCTGCATAAATTTCCAGGTTGTGAGTATATAATAAATAGAATATTACTTGGTTTGTAATAATTATAGGTTTTATATTCATCTCGAAGTGAGAAAAATCAAATATTTTTAAAATATAAGTTTTCTCACTTCTCGGTGAAAATAAATCCTATATTCACTCAAAACAAACAAATATCCTCTATTTATTATACACTTTCCAGTGAAATAGTGGATTTTATGATTAAAATGAAACCTTATATTTTCATTGTTTATATTTCACGTGTGAACATATAATATAATTATATTTCACTCAAAATGACGTCATGCAACTGTTGACGTTGTTTACGCTGTGGACGTTATTGACGTCATTGCTTTGGCGCATTATATTTTTTCTGCATAAATTTTCAGGTTGTGAGTATATAATAAATAGAATATTTACTGGTTTGTAATAAAATATAGGATTTATATTCATCTCGAAGTGAAAAAATCAAATATTTTCACTCGTACTTAAGCACTCGTGAAAATATAGTTTTCTCACTTCTCTATGAAAATAAATCCTATATTCACTCAAAACAAACAATTATCCTCTATATATTGAGGACTAGTAAAGTAACATTTTCGAATAGTCCAGCAATCATCACTCGGTCATGGTTTTCAAAAAAAAAGTGTTAGTCTTGATCATCTTCGACGCTTAATTGTAAATACATACGTCCTGACCCTTCGTGCAGAAAGAAATTGAAACCGGAAACACACATCCGTAATTATTATTTTTGTATTATAGTGTGTTTGATAATCAACATTTAGTTCGTCGATATAATGATGAAGTATCCCTCTGTGTTTATTTATTAATTTATTGTTTTTCTGTATATCTTATTCTTAGTTTAAGTAAAAACAATTCCGATGCGCTTGTATTAAGGCTTGCTACATCCAATTGAACAGACTACAAATAACTAGATATCTTTTTCAAGGACATCCTCGTTTATCATTGACATACCATAATATGTGTATTGTTTGTTTAACTATGTATGAAGCAAAGAAAAACGTAATGATTATTGTGTTGTATATGCAATGTTAAAATCTGTCACGTGTGTGTATATTATAATTGTGATATATTTGTAACGATGAAAAACTGTATTAGTTTAAGCCAATAAAAGTATCTATATCTTGGATAGTATCAGCCAGTGAGAAACTATATCAGAATCTCGTTAGAATGGCCGCCGCATCAATTTTTTGTTAGAAGAAAGGTTCTAGACGTTTGTCTTGAAAAAGGCAAGCGTCGCAGATGATCTAGACTGAAAAGTGTTCACGTCAACCTCAGAAAGAACCAAGTAGACTGGAATTCGGTACTATAAGTAGACTGGTACTCGAAATGACACTCTTGATCTGGTCAGGCGTATCATCTCGAGCCAGCCTCGAGTTTGATCCTGATATGGCGTATCCGAAAAGAAGTAATGTAAGGTTCTAGACCAAATACTCCATTAATGAGTTTATAATACCAAATATTCCATTAATGAGTTTATAATACCAAATACTCCATTAATGAGTTTATAACACCAAATACTCCATTAATGAGTTTATAATACCTTTATAGTAATCCTCTTAAAATAGTACACAATAGTATTTTAGTTAGATAATGATGCAGAAGGAGAGAGCAACAGAATCCTAAAACGTTAGTAGTGGTTCAATGGTTTGTATGTTATCGTCATCAAATGAGGGAACACGGTAGTTAAAGGGACAGATGGCAATCTTGACTTATTTAAAACTCACGGCGTCCCGTTATTTTTTCTACATAGTTTGAAAATGTACAGTCAATAACGTTAAGTATTAGATTAAAAGCAGTTGGTTTTATATGTACCAATAATATATTTAAAAAAAGTAAAATAACGAAGAAAACTGAAATCTTACTTTTTTTCTTTTAAGTATATGCAAGCAGTTGTAAAGTCAAAACGATACAGGATTAATATATCGAGGTACTTATGTTAATGTTTGATATACAACTCAAGATTGTCATGTGTCCCTTTAATAGTTATATGTTTATTACAAAAAGTTGTATATCTTAGTTATAAACTATTTTCTATTTGAAATCATTGTTTATAAAGCATATGTTATGTCCCATGGACACACTTTCTAGTTTCTCTTTGCTATTTTTAACTCTTACCCTTCAAAAAATATGAATGAAAGAAATATAAATCTATGCTGTATATTCTCTAAACATTTAGTTATTGTTGTTGGGTTATGTATATATGTAGTATAATATGTTGTTATCATTAAAAACATAGTACATTTTTTAATCTATATATTCATACATTTGTAACGATCGCATGTACATTTGAGACCTGATTATTAAAATCAAATTTAGTCGTTATAAAGGGCTTTATTATGTTTTACACTTCCAGATTAAATGGCAAACATCATAAATGCCATACAAATAAAACATTAATGGTATACTATGGAACGCCAGAGCGGTCTTATTTGGAGCATTTTATTCATAATATAAGCTTACTACTGCATCATTCCAGTGGGATTCGAACCCGCAGCGGTGAGAGGCAATACTGTTTACAATGCAGCGTGGTTAACCCCTCGGCCACGGAGACTCTACGGTCAATGAAAACGCACCATTAACTCCAAATGGGCCATATGCTATACGAATGTATTCATGCACTTTTTCCGGATTCCTTATATATCCTTCCCCTTTCTCTGGGGCGGCTCTACAGAAATAACCTTAACAATGTGTGGATGAACAATTAAACCAAATTAAACAACAATCCTCATACTAAAATAATTCTCTCTCTTTTTTTACCAGTAAATATAAGATGTTTTATTTGTAATCGTATCCTGTCGGAATGAGGAATAAATAACGTTTTGTTACTCGATAAAATTAAAAACAGTAGATTTAGATAATGGTTTAAATATATATGTACATGATATATATATAATATATATATATATATATATATAGGTGGGGAAAAAAACATTTATACAGTGCTACAGTTTATAAAAACCCAAGCGCTTTCGGATTACGCCTTCATCCGGGATACACAAACACGAAAAAATACCCGGCAGTTTAAATAAAACTCTTTAAGTTTGGCAGTGTTGCAGGGACTGGTTACTTGGACTAGACACTCTGGAGCCAAATGTGATACTAATAAAAGAACATATCTGGTTGGATAAGGGTAAAACTGTACGCTGACATTTAGTTGGAAGAGAGAGTGAAGATGTGAAAAATATAAGATGCTATAATGTTTTTTTATAAATTGTAGCACTGTATAAATGTTTTTTCCCCACCCAAAAAGCGCTTGTTTTGTGGGCTTTTTTACAAACTTTTGCACTTTATATATGTATTAACATTGACTTCTCACCCCTTACCTGGTCAATCTTGATTAGCCACTTGACAGTGAACTAAAGCAGTGTTTCCTCTTCATCTTTATTAATTTGGTTAACGTTACCAATTGTTTTATGTACGATGTTTACACCCAGTATGCCAAATTAATCTTTAATAAATACAACATGTACTGTTTTAAGTCCAAACAGTTAAATTTTAAACAGCATTCACAAAATAATCTGACATACATGGAAGAAAAAATCCTACCTACCTAACAATCTACAAAATCTAAGGTCGGGTTTAGACAAACTAAGATATTGCCTTACAAAACGTCCTTAAGACCGATCACAATGGTCTAACAACATCTTTGTAATCGACATCTTTTACTTAACGAACTGAATTGAATTAGAGCCGCCCCAGAGATAGAGGAAGGATACATAGGAATCCAGGAACCGTGCCCTACTCCTATTATCGAATAGATTTTTAACTTGCTCGGGCTAAGGGAAATTGTCTTGCCCAAGAACACACCGACAAAACTCAGTGGCACTCAGGGGCCTCCAGTTAAAAATCCGCCGCGCTACCGACTGCGCCATGCCAGCCATTAAATATCGATTTGTGAAAAATATGGCTTGAGCAACGTCACCATGTTTGGTAAAATTTTACTAAAATTTAAAGTTGTTTTTTTTTTTATGTGAAATAAATTGGTCCATAGAAGATGTAGAATAGTCCATTTATCCTTAGTATTTACTCCACTTTTTAAACCAATCAGATGGCTCAGAATGTCAAATACTTGCACCATTTATTCATGAAGATTGTACTACCAGAGCTCTTTGTGGTTTAGAGTGTGACCTATACAGAGACTATCGATAAAACCTATCGTAAACACTAAGCCGGGTAGAGTCTATGGAGAGAATTCTTCACCATTAAGAAATCGCAGTCGGTTAATACACTCCCTCCCTTTCGGTTTCTTAATGGTGAAGATTTCTCTTTATAGACTCTATCCTATACAGATCAGACGAGACATCATTTCTAAATAAAATGAAAAAAGTATAGAGGGGAAATTTGGAAATCGCCGAACACGATAAATACAAAAAAAAATATTGCAGTCTTTCATGAACGGTAGTGAAAAGTGCTTGCTACAATTCACGCCCTCTAGCCCGGGTTGAACAGAACTCAATATTAAATGCCAATAGTACATAACTTTGAGCCATTCCGAAGATGACGGTGAACATGGAACCTTCAATGCGGTGTTTTCATGGCCAGCGGCGTATGGTCCCAGGTTCTAACAAAACGCGTTGCCCTAAACGAGAAACAATGGGCGAAATAAACGAAATGGAATTTCGCTGGGAGCAGAGGTTATGAAGCCTGCGTAGCACAGGTACCAGTCAACATACTAAATTAAAAAGCAGGCAACATATCCTAAGGGTCATTAAACAATACTCAGAACCATTAAAGGCTGGGTAGTGGAACCACCCATTCGAAATTCAAGTAAGAAACCGAAAGTATTTAAAAATGTGACACCGATATCAGTAAATATCGGGCTCTGCGATCTCCAAAAATCGGAATGAATAACAGATACCATTGTTAAAAAGAAGAATTTGTTCTTTATGTGTCATATTCCTTCCATACACACATTCATGATGCACTTGAAAAGCGTGCACTAACATTGTAAATTGAAACATGTCACATTCGGATGATGGGTTTGGTCAAATTTATATATTGTTAATTGGTTTTTGTTCGAATATAGACATGCCTAATGATCAATTAGTTTTGTTTTGCAATGTTTATATGCAAAATAGTCACTCAGTTGTGTTAAACATATCCACAAATATAGCTGTCGGTTATAGTATTTTTACAGAGAAAGTCCGCCAATGTCATCATACTGCATTATTTTGAAACAACATGTCATTGTGTGTTTGTTTGCTTTTATGGTGTTTTACGTCATTTTCACCACATTTAAGGTTATATTTGACGATCGATTTTTTTTTTGGTGGTTGAGGCAGGCCACCGACTTTTCCTGGGTAGAACCACTAGTACTCTGTGTACACCTTCCGCTATCAGTAAGCACACATATCATCGAAAGAAAATATTTGCTTTTTTTACAATGGTAGACTTGGAAATGTGGATGAAGTGATAAAATGGCTTATCTTATTTAGAAATGATATCTCGTCTGTCTGCTCTTGCTGGACCAATAACTGTCTGCTCTTGCTGGACAGTGGCTCAAGCGTAAATGGAGTGTCTACAATAGAATTTGCAGCAACTCTGCAGTTCAGGGTGAGACGGTTCTAGGCCCGTTCTATATTTTATCTCGATGCACATGGAGGATGAGCCTGGCATGTTCATTCCTGTTAAGCGCCATATATGGACCAATGTATTTCACATACTTTTTTATATAAAAAAATGAGTAATACCAAACTGTTCGATATAAAGGGCACAGTTTCTGACATATACGTATTCTTTCTGATATTATGTTCACATCAATGTTTATTAAAATAATATAGGCCCTAAAAAAATAATCACTAATTAATAGCAAATTAAGTTAAATAATTACACATGTTACGTTTGTTATGTCACATGCCTCGTCGATGTCCGTCACTCGGGAAATTCCTGTTTCGGCTTCTATAAAACAATGAATGAGTTTTTCAGCTGATCGTTTATCAACAATAACGGCTATTACATGTGGGCGAAACAATTGCCTTTCACAGTTTCTAATATCTCTTATGCCTGAGTAACATTAATATCATTTGGTGGTTATAACCGTGTAGGTCCAGCCTCCTTAAGCGACATCATATTGAAAAAATATCTAGGTCAAGATTTACACGTTACTGTCTTTAAAAAAGCTGAACAGTTTAAACAGTGTTGTACGATGTGTCCCGTTGCTGTCATATTGTCTACTATAATGTATACTTGCCAAGTTTCAAAACGTGACAAAGTGCATATCCCTCAAATCAAACGGAAAGGAACGCTTAGTGTATTTCCGAAATTGTGTACTTCATCAATAATTAATCAAACATAATGTTAAGCATTTAGTTGTCTAAGTGTTTAGTTTACCGAAGTTGTTTATATCTGGCCAAGTGTGTGGTTTCCGCGTTCGCAAATGCACTTTGATAACTGAAACAAGTCTGTTATAGAGTGTGGATTAAAGGAAAAGGAGGTACAGTAAACACATTTTAACTTTGTTTTACATTTATTTTGATAAAACATCTTGCTTCATATATGATATCGTATATTATAATAATGCACCTTTATTACACATACGTGACTGCGTAGATGCATTATAGTTTATTATTCACGAACGTTTAGTAAGAGAATGTGTTCCCACGAATAAACACCAGACAATTAGTGAAATTGTTTCAAAGCTAAGGATTTCGTTAGAAACTGTTGAATAAACTATTCATTGAACATCGTTAAGGAATAAACTCATAGGCATCGTTTACATTCCAAGTGCATGTAAATGCAGATACTATGATTGAAATTCTTATAATTCGAACAAATCACCAGTGTTTTAGTTAACACACGATCATGTATATATGAATAGACACGGCGACAAATCTCTAGTCTTCTGGTTAAATCAAGTTACGCGTAACCTCATCAGCCAAAGAAAAGAAGCATAAAGGTTAGGCGCAACCAAACTGTGCGTACAATACGTACAATACGTACAACTAAACACAATTAAGTTTATGCAAACCAACGTAAACATTTTCGCTGACACGCTCAAAACTTACACAGCTGTGTTAGTTGTAACGTATAAGTGTATGTCTATTACCGGAGCCTCAATGCTCCGGCTATATTTATCCCGGACTCACAAAGCTGCTATGGGTTCAACGTCTTTTTACTGTTCATAAAACAACTGTATTTTAGTAAGAATACCGGAATGCAGTCAAATTGGTATACAGGCATTGTATGGGTCTTCTACTACTTGAATTACGTATCAATTTTAGGGATACAGTCTACAAATAATAGCGTCTCCGTGGCCGAATGGTTAACGACGTTGCGTTGTAAACCTTCGCCTCTCATCGCTGCGGGTTCGAATCCCACTGAGAGCTCGACTTGTAAGTGAGGAATTGTCGATTCTTACGGATGGCGGGAGGCGTACAGTACTGGTTCTATCAAGGAAAAAATGGGTGGTCTGCCTCCACCACAAAAAATCGACCGTCATATATAACCTTACATGTGTTGAAAATGACGTAAAACACCATACAAACAAACAAACAGTCTATAAATTATGATCTGCGCATGCGCGCAGAACTGGTTTACCTGTTTTTTCACGAACTCGGTTATATATAGTAGTTTCACCTGTCTCTCAATTCTTAGTTATGTGTTAGATATGCATTTAAGCATGTCTCGTGCAAATTTGTTTATAAAGTATACTTGCATTTAGACGTGTCTCTCGCGAATTTAGCCCCACGTGGTTCTCGGGGGCTCCGTTTGGTCACGGGGCAAACAATAGGGCCACTGCAGATCCCTTTGGAGGGATAGGCAGAGGGGTAGAATCCCCCCAAATTCATGTTCATTTTATCATTTTTTGTTCATGTTCATTAAAGGTCTTCATCATGATCCCTGCATTGTTTCAGGTGCTATCTCGCTCGCACCAAAAGAGCAGTGGCAGAAAAACAATAACGTGGCTCCAGCGTAAGTGGAGTTTCTACGTCAGAATTTGCAGCAACTCTGCAGTTCAGGGTGAGAAGGTTCTAGGCCCATTTTCCATATTTTATCTCGATGTACATGGAAGATGAGCCTGGCATGTGCATGCCTTTTAGGCGCCATATAACCTTTTCATGTGTTGGTGTGCCTTAAAACCCCAATTCAATTCAATTCTCGCGAATTTAGAAATGTCGCTAACGAACTTGGTTATATGTTAGCTTTGCATTTAGATATATGGTAGATATTCATTTAGACATGTCCCTCACGAAGTCGGTTATATGATAGTTATGCATTCAGTTATATGGTAGATATGCATTTAGAGATGTCTCTCACGACTTGATTATATGATAGATTTGAATTTAGACATATTTATGTTGGATTTGCATTTAGACATGTCTCTCATGCATTTGGTTAAATGATATGAATGTATTTATACATATGCTGGATTTGCATTTAGTCTTGTCACTATCAAACTCGCTTATCAGGCAGACTTTATTTGTCATTTGCGCTTAGGATGACACTTTTCTGGTATATTTGCATTTATAGTGCTGTCGCCTACAAAACTCAGTTATCTGGTAAATTTGCATTTGGCAATGTGGCTCAGAATGACAGTTTTCTGGTAGACTTGCATTTAGTCATGTTGCTTACGGACATTTGGTATTTGTTAGATATACATATAACCTAGTCACTCACGACGCCAGTTTTTGCTAGACATGCGTTTAGCCTTTGTGCTCACAAACTCGTTTATGTTATGCTTACATTAATACCTGGAGAAATAAAGTATTAAAATGTATGTGTGCCCTTTAAATGTATTTCCATTTATTAATATCTGTAATGTCAAAATGGAACAAAATTAAGTGCAATATGTTCATAAACACTAAATATCAAGCTCTTTTTTTTATTTAATGTCCCTATCCCGCCACCAACAGGCCGTGTACACCGTTTCTAAACCTACGGACGACGAGCTACGTGAACTCAACATACGACAATCGACATTCGACATACGACATACGACATACGACATTCGACATACGACATTTGACATATGACATTCAAAAACATTCTTCAAAGTGAATGTCTTTTCACGCGACATACAACATTCGACATACGACATTCGACATAATATCGATAATTTTATCTCTTGTTTTCTGTTTCAGACAATGGGTGGAGACGGGATATCTTGCCTACATATAGCACTAATTCTAATTCTGTTCAACATAATCATAATTTTCGCAGACCCTTATAAGGAGGACAACATCAAGGTTAAAGATTGCCCATTCTCCTGCGTCTGCACCGGATATGACGTCGACTGTTCATTCTCGACTGTGTTTCCGGAAGACTTGCCAAAGGAAACGGAAACATTTCAAATATCAAATTCATCAATAGAACTAATTCCAGCGAACATTTTCCTAAATTTGCCCAATCTAAAGAGCATACACATAACCTCAGTCGTTCTTACGAAGATTAGAGCTTGCGCGTTCGCAGAACTAGAAAACCTGACGGCCATTATGTTTCAAAATGTAAGCATAGATGTGATCGAAGGAAACGCTTTTTCAAATCTCGTCAATATTTCGGATATTATTTTTAAAGACTGCCAAATACTGGAAATGAGGTCATATGCCCTTCATAATGTAAATACAGTCTCTCAAATTCGATTTGAAAACACAATTTTCTCAACTATCCACCCGTTGGCGATATTAAAATTGGAGAACGTCACTGAATTTGGCATCATGGGGTGTACAATAAAACGCTTCCTACGCGACGGATTGTCGAGATTATCAAACATAGACATGATTTATATGTCAAACTCCAGCATTGAAGAGTGGCAGTGTGGTACCTTGGACGCCATTATTCAGTCCGGAACGGATTTTCCCATTGCAGGATCGACATTTGTTTGTGATTGTAAACTTGCCTGGCTATGGGAGAAATATTCTAATTCATCAATAATTTTTAACGGTTCTAACAAATGCATTGGAAGTGGCGCGAAATTATCTTCAAAACATCTACTAGACGTTTGTCCAGATTGGAAGAGTGAAAGTGATTGCCGAAAATTGTTACCGTCGACACCTACCACGTGCTCCAGGAGATTTGACATACCAGTCATTCCCAAAGAAAAAGTCAAGTACCCGACGTACTTCTCCAGAAACCCAAACGCCAACGCAGCTACTGCACTCGTGCGACCGGGTTTACTACTGCTGGTGGCGTTGTTCTTTAGTTGGTAATTGTGACAGTGGATCTAACTTTTGTTGGAAAATAAAGGTGTAAATAGAATAGAACGAACTCAATTTCGTAATTAAAAATGATTTAAGGTGTATGTGTTACTTGGATTATTGTAACATACATTGAACGTTATTGCGCTTTAGATTGTTTTAGAATTACTAACACGTGACAGTCATGGTCCATGACTTAACCGAATGCAGGAAACAGTATAGACAAGCCAGTTTTTGCCTCGCCTTTTCGAAGACAAAAAGAGACAGGTGTTGCTTTTCCGGCGGCGGCGGCGGCGGAGGCGAAGGCCTCAACGTTTAAATTTTGCGTTTAGGTCATTTTTTCACAAACTGTATGCGCTAGACCTTTCAGGCTTTGCTTATAGTTGTATTTTGGGTGGTATATTGCAACGTGACAAAGCAAATGTGGAAGTGACCTTGACCCTCCAAGCATGGGGCAGATAATTTAATATTTTTTACCTTCAACATTTGCGTTTAGGTCACTTTCTTGCAAACTGTATGCATTAGACCTTTCAAATTTCGCTTATTGTTGTTTCTTGGGTAGTACATCACAACGTGTCGAAAAGCAAATGTGGATGTGACCTTCACCGTCCAAGCAAAGGGCAGATAACTTTACTTGTTACAGTTAAACCACTTTCTCATGAACTATAATTATGCACTAGTTAGAAGTTTTAAACCTTAGTTT